>JAJGRW010002619.1:0-31814 GCA_025461045.1 Carex parvula | reverse complement strand
ATATATAGCACTGACTACTCTTGAAAATTTGCTGTGATTCTCGGGGAATCACAGGACCCTGCGATCCAATCTCATCTTTTGGTCTTTCTCGAGATGTGTGCATGAAAATTTACTTTTCCGAAAATATTTCCGAGATCCGCACACGAAAAAGTTTGAACTGTTGATCTTGAAATTTCAGAAACCTGCGATCCCTCTCGGAATCACAGCAGATTCGGACTCACTACTCTTAGCAACCATCTTTTGAATCCAAAAACTCTATACATAACATATCGCATATTTATCATTGATGCGGCTATACTACATTTTTTTTTAATTCTTTTTTTAAGCTCCTGTACTGCGTATTTGCTGCTTAACATACGGTTCTCCTCAAGCGTGTGCTATGCTCCTATACATCCTATCGAGTGTGCACTATGCTCACCAGGAGAGTTTAATAAACACAATTTTAAAATCTATCATATTGATTTTAATCGACAAACTCAAATTGTTAAACCGATATATTTTACAAGTAATGAGTGTATAAGTAAAATTTTAAAAAATTTTCTAATTTATTTAGCACAAGATCAAACTGTAAATAAATGTAATTTTATAAATTATTTTAATTCATTCATTTTTCATTATTTTTTTACCGTTTGATTTTGTACTAAGAGAATTCAAAAAAAAAAAAAATTTGTAAGTACACACATCACTCGTTAAATAGATCGATTTCAACAGTTTAAATTTATTATTTGAAGTTTTTTTATTTTAGTAAATGTTAGAGATCAAGCTACACAATTATTGAGTTCTATTCGTCAAATTTTCTTGACAAACATAACACACGCTAACTTTATGCTATTTTACCACCAAGCTATTCATAGAATTTACAAACTTTATTACTTGCTTTATAAAAATATATTTATATTCAATCCTCTATATATATTATTGTATATAAAATATTTTTTTTCAATATATTCATATATTATATTCATACTACTAATTTTATATTTTGTAACTATTTATTGAATTCGCTATTTCTCCAGCAGGCGCATCGAAGGAACCCAAGCTCTATAAATCTGAACCCTTGGATCGAATCCGCTCCGCCACATCGGGAAGTCTCTGGAAGAAATCAGTCAGTCGCTTATTACGCTCTCAATTCTAAACCCTTCTCAAACTCTCTAATCCCTCTCGCAATGGCGATCATCTCTGATTTACCAGACGAGCCCGAAAACTTAACTGCGTCTTCCAACAATGGCGAAGAGGATTTTCTCTCCTCTCTTCTCGCCAAGAAGGGACCTTTGTCTCTTCTAGAGACGGTGTTCGATTTGATCAGGAGGCGATCCGATCTGTTCAAGGATCCGACGGCGGTGAGCAAGATCACCGCACTTGCATCCGCCGCCAAGGCCAAGGTCGATGCCGAGTTGGCGGCCGAGAGGAAGAAGAAGGAGGCGATGGAGAAGGCAAAGGAGGCCAAGGTAGAGAAGAAATCGGTGGAGAAGCCTGTGGAGGTTAATACGGAGAAGAAGGATGAAGCAGAGAGTTCGAGCAAGAAGGCCAAGATCGAGGAGCCAGAGGACGATGGAAAGAATGGAATGAGTTAGTCTCTCTCTCTTTTTTTTTTTTGAAAATTACTTTGTAGTGGCTACCAAGTTCTCTCTCTCTCTCTCTCTCTCTCTCTCTCTGCTGTCTTTGATTTATGCATTGCATGAAATTTGAATGGGTAACACTGTAACCTTTTACCAGTAAACATTCGCTTAAGTTGATTTGGTTCAATTTAATTGTAGAATAGCCAGACGGAACCAACACTAGCCTTTTTCTCGCTGGGTAGAAAAATAAATACAATGACAATATGACATGTAATTGTGGTAATTGAATTGTATAATTTTTTTGTAATTGTGGTAACCTAAGATGACACATATCTTGCAGACCACATGTCTTGATCTTTCTGTAGATTTTAAATTCAAAGAAAATTTTTTGGTCTCGTAACATATTAACATGTCCAATCACGCAACTTTAAGATAGCATAAACTTTTCTTCCAAATAGCTTTGTGTTGTCCAGAAATGCTTATTTCTACTTCCTTTGGGGTCCCCAAAAGACTAATATGGCTATGATGCATCAATTAAAATCACAGAGCCAAATGCCGGAAATGGGCTTGATTTGGAGAAATACTCTTGGACACAAACTCTCCAAGAGGTCACCGTAACCATACCAGTTCCTCCGGGTACCAAGTCTAGATTTATCACCTGTGAGATTAAAAGAAATCACCTCAAAGTCGGCCTTAAGGGTCAACCTTCTGTTCTTGAAGTAAGTACTGTGGAATTTATATCTTATGATTTGTATTTTTCTTTGATTGTTTACCATTATTTAATTCTTTTTAAATTTCTTCCAGGGAGAGCTTTATAACTCAGTAAAAGTTGACGATTGCTTCTGGAGCATAGGTATGTGTATGTACTTGAGCAATTTCTATCTTTTGTTTCTAACATTATAAATTGCTTTTAATGGATTTGTAAATTGTTTTTCCTATTTTTGCAGAGGATGGCAAGTCAATATCTATCCTGTTGACGAAACATAATCAGATGGAGTGGTGGAGAACTGTGGTGAAAGGTGAACCAGAAGTAGATACCCAAAAGGTAGAACCAGAGAACAGCAAGTTGACTGATTTGGATCCCGAGACCCGTCAAACTGTGGAGAAAATGATGGTAAGATCCTGTAGATTATTATCATAATGCAAGGCTATTTGTGTATATTACATTATGAAGAACTATGTCTAACATATCTCTGGTAAGTAGTTTCTGATTCTTTTGATTGTTTCGTCAGTTTGATCAGCGTCAGAAGCAAATGGGACTTCCTACGAGTGACGAGATGCAAAAGGAAGAACTCCTCAAGAAATTTATGGCCCAGGTAAGAGAATTTTACTATTAATTTTAGTTCAGAATGCTTCTATCAGTTCATTTGGTCTTATATCTGTTTTGTTTAATTGGTGTAGCATCCTGAAATGGATTTCTCGAAGGCCAAGATAGGGTAATAAATCTCTCATTAAAATTGCGGTGAAAGGTGAATTTTTGTAATGCTTTCATGTTGGCACGGTTACTGTCAGGACTTGTTAGTTATCTGGAGCTTCGAGCTTTCTTAGTGCTTTGTGAACTAGTTTCTCATTTTGATAATTATACGTGCTATTGTTTCGTCACATGATATTTTCTTTTAAGAGGATTTTGTATGGTAAAATTTTTCTTCTTTTTAGGTTGTGCTATCTGTGGAATTATTGATTTTTAATTATTCACCCTTTTGTTCTTTTTACTTGAGCTTGATATATAAGCAAGCAGTATTGACTAACCAAGTGTAAGTAATTTAAAAAGCCACAGATTGCCCCTGTATATTGTTTTGAGCAGCCGTCTTTTACGTTCTCTCCTGCCTTTTTTTTTTTTTTTTTTTTAGAGCAGACGCCTTTTATGTTCACCTGCCTCTCTAATTTTTATCAAAAAATTCTCCTATTTTATCTAAGGAATTGTGTAAAGCGTACATATGCAGACATAGCAGTAGAGTGGGAAAAATGGCACGGCGGAGCTGGTTTCGTTACGGAACGGCACGGTTACGACACGGAACGGCACGGCACGCGTGTCAATTACATGTCATGACTCACGTGTCGCGTGCTGTGACCATTTGTGTGCCGTGCTTATCTTTTGAAACTTTGGCACGGCACGGCACGACACGTAGTCACGCAAGTCACATGTAATTAGGACCATTAGATATTGATTTAATGTGAATCTTGAATAAACTAACTTAAATTATTATTAAATAGTCATGCGAGTCACGTATGGTCACGGCACATTTAGGCACGGCGTGACTCACGTGGCGTGACCAACCCTTGATATTTTAACCACGGCATATGAAAAATTAATTTGGTCATGGCACGGTGCGGTACAAGATCAAAGGCACGACATGTTAGTCACGGCACGGAACGAAACGGCACATTTTTTCCACTCTACATAGCAGCAAAAAATATATAGAGGCCGATGTTTAAGTATAGATTTGATTTTTGTTCATAGATCGGCTAACAAGTCAAGGAAATGTTGCTCGTCTCATGCATGGCAGGCCTAGGCCCCATTAACAATTGACTTGGGTCCTTAACTTTAGAAGTATCAGATCTCGGATGGCCCATTATGCAAAAAACGCATTACAATTTGTTTGTTTTATATTTGACCACATGCAAAAGGAACATGTGCAGTTTCATTTGACCATTCGGTATTTATTAGTTTGTCAGATGGTTAACGAAGGATGGGCTCCATTTTTAGCTTTTTTTAGCCTATTCTAAGATGGAAAAAAAAATAGCTATTTAAATAGTATCGTCATACGTGACAAAATTGAACTAAAATCCGATGTAGATTTAATTTTTCCAATTTACATACAATAAATTCTAAGTAGGTGATAACAATTCACAATAAAATTCCTGAATCGTTTCCGCACCATAACTAGATGGGTGACTGCAAAGTTTTAGTACTGAATTTTTATTTTAAAAATATTGATATTTTTATTTTCAACTATTTAACTCTATGCACTAAAGTTTTTATACCTATTAGGTGAACAATGTTTACGTAAATAATTGTATCCTTGAACCAAATCTTCCAAACGTTCCCGCACAATTAAAACTTGGAGGGACCATACATGTTTTTAGAGGTGATTTTTTTCTTCGTTCAATTTCGTTCATATTTCTGATGATTTGGGAATATTTTTGCGAATCTAAAACCACGAACGTATTCTATGTGATTTTCTTTTTTAATTGAGATTCATGATGAAGAACTTTGGGATTCGTCGTCACGCAAATATTTATACCTCGTCGTGCAAGTATTTATATCTTGTCATGTAAGTATTTTTTATATATGACACTGCATGACGTATGAAAGTATTAATATCAAATATTACAAGTATTAATATCTTATTTCCAAGTATTTATACCTATGAGGTTAACTATTTTTATTAGAGATGAGATATCGTCAAAGTCAAAGATGAGAGATAGCGACAAATGGCCAACAAATTGTCTGAGATTTGAAAAAGAAAAGCAGGACATCAAAGTATTAATATCTTATTTCTAAGTATTGATATCTTATTTTTCAAGTATTTATAGTTTTATAAATATTAAAGTTGAGGAGGATTACCAGGTCTCGGGTTACTGGATCTAGGGTTGTTACTAGTTCTAAGGTTGTTACCGGGTCTAAAACCAAGTCGAAAACCTAGGAGTAAAACCTGGATGAAAACCACGGTGAAAACTTGGGCGAAAACCTGAATACAAAGCATTTGAATCCGATAAAGAAGGAAGAGTAGAAGAAATTGAACTCGATTGAGTTTGCATGAGTGATTCATGGGAGAGGAGAAGTGGAATTGAAATCGGTGTCAAGACCGTTGAGAATATTCATCACCAGGTCATCGTCTGGCACGGCTGAACTAACAAAGGTGAATTCACCTGCTAAAGATCGCATCTTTTGGAAGAATTCAGCACAGGTGGAGCCACCTTTGGTTGTAGTCTGAAGAGCACGACAAAGTTCACTGAGTCTAGCTCGTGAGGTAGCAGAGAAGGTTTGTTGAAGGTTCATTCAGAGCTCCAAAGTCGAATTGCATAAAACAACCTGTGCTAACACCGATTCAGAAAGTGACAACAGTAGTCCATCCGAGTATTAACTGGTCCTGCTGAATCCAGTGATCAAAAGCCGGATTGGTTTGAGAGACATCGCCAATTGTAATCTTGTCTGAGGGAGGAGAATCTTGGAGATACTTCTGCAGCCGATGGCCTTGAAAAATAGACAAAATCTACGATTTCCAAGCTAAGAAATTGGTGCGGTTTAATTTGGTGGAAATTGATAAATTGAAGAGAACAATTGATTCATTTGGGACTGTAGAAGAGAGTCAAATTTAGTGTTTCAGACATAGCTCTGATACCATAAATGATTTTAGAGACTAAACTAGAAAATGAATGAGCTTTCTTTATTTCTCAAGAAGAGTTTTACAAGATTTTGTATCTCTCTATTTATAGCGTACTTTATATCTCTGATTGTTCAAGATTACAGCAGTTACATCTGACTCACTCTTAGTCCTAACAGACTCTTATTAGACTTCACTAACTAGCCGTTGGATCGGACCCGTATCCTCCCAGGTACCTGACTCAAGAGAATTGACACGGATGGCCCAGATTTACTCTCAGCCGGTGCCTACTCGGGATGACATAGGGGGTCAGTATTATTTATGCTTTGAGATTCGTGCTAAGTGACTCAACACAATTTTAGACCGTCCGATTCAATTCTCTTGAGTCAGGTGACCTGAGAGGATGTGAATTCCCGTTGGATCCCTGTTAGCTCCAGTAGCATATAGGCTTTGTAACCAGTGGATTACCCTTACCGCATGCAGTTTTTTTATGCATACTTATAACGCATTTGAACTTATTTAAAGAAAATAAAATTCGAAGAAATCAGTAAAATGGATCGAAGCAACGAGAAGCTTTGCATCTAATTATGCATCATATTCTGAATATAAATTTGCTTTCTCTAATCCCTTTAATTTCTGAAGTTATACGAAGTTCCTGTTTGTTCGGTGAACTTTGACAATCAAAAAACGAATAGACAGGTCGTATACTTAACAAACTGCATACTCGAGGCATGAACAATGTACAAGCTCTGAATTAGGCAAAAGCTGATTAATCACCAATAATCTTTGCAAGAGCACTCTCCGTTACTGAAATGATGAAATCGGTTTCGATCCCTGACAATGATCTCGCGGTTAAAGACCCTCGATACAAACTTGCTCACCTCGTGACAGTCTCTACAGACCCTCAAGTTTTTTGTTATCCGTATCGTCTCCCCGGCCTTTGTGTGAATCAACCCGAAAGCTATGGCAAGCTTCTCGCTGTGGTAGTACAAGGCTTCTTCCTTTTCCTCCTCGGCTATGTCATGCGGGACCACACCCGCGTCGGCTACATAACCCTCTGCTTTTATCCTCTCCAGCATTTCACCGAGCATGGAGTAAATCTCCTTAGCTTGAGGATGGGACCCACTTCCGCATATGAATTCGCTTACGACTCCGTTCATCTCGATTAACGAATGACCCGCTTCTTTATGTACCCCTTTGTCACTCATCATTTTACGTACTTGTGCCACATCATCCCATCTGCCGGCGCCGGAAAACAAATTAGCCAACAGCACGTACCGGCCACTATTCAAAGGATCTAGTTCTATGACCCTCTTACCAATTTCTCGACCCAAATTGACCACACCATGTATCTTACACGCACCGAGCAGTGCACCTAATATGTCGGCATCTGGTTCCATTGGCATCTGCTCTATAAGCTGTTTAGCCTCCTTTAACAACCCGGCTCGACCAAGCATATCGACCATGCAACCATAGTGCTCCATTTTGGGCTCTATATTGTATTTTTGCACCATATAGTCAAAATAGTGTTTCCCCTCAGCGACCAAACCAGAGTGTGCACATGCACTTAGCAAATTTAAAAATGTGATGTCATCAGGAACCCCTCCTTCCATTTCCATCTGTTTAAAAACTTGAATTGCCTCAGTGCCTCTTCCATGAATTGCAAATCCACCGACCATGCAATTCCATGTAGAGAGACCCTTTCTTTTCAAACTGTTAAATACCTCAATTGCCTTCTCCAAGCAACCACATTTGCAGTACATGTCGATAATCGCTGTGGCCAGTTTCGAATCTACTTCAAGTCCACTTGACTCAATTTTTCTATGAATCAACTTACCTTTTTGTAACAACCCTAAGCCAGTGCAAGCTGCTAATATACTAGCCCCAACATATTTATTCATCTCAATCCCCTCGGCTTGCATCTGATCAAACAGCTCTAACGCCTCCCTGAATAGCCCACTTTTCACATACCCTGTAATCATCGCATTCCAAGAGACCAAATTCCTCTCAGGCATTTCATCAAACAAAGCGCGTGCATTGTCTATCAGCCCTGCTTTTGACAAGCCACTTACCATAGTAGTCCACGTGATGATAGTACGATTATTCGATACATCAAACACCTTCCATGCATCATAAGGGTAACCACAGTCAAGATACATACACAACAGATTATTTCTGGCAAAGGGATCAGAACTGAACCCAAACTTGTACATGAGAGCGTGCAGCTGTCGGCCGAAGGAGAGAGAACTCGGGTGAGATACAAATCGCAAGAGAGGAGGAAAAGTGAATTGATTAGGTAATACATACTGCTCTAGCATGTGCGAGAGGAGAAGACAAGGAGAGACAGGGGGCTTGTGATGGGAAGACAGTGCGAGAAAGAGAGTGTTGTAAATGAAGGCGTCGGGGTGTGGGAGGTGGTGGAACAGGCGGAGGGCGTAGGAGATGTCGCCGGAGGTGGAGATTCCGGCGAACTTGATCAGGCGGCCCATGGCGTGGTTGTCAGAGGAGAGGCCGAGACGGACGAGCTGCGAGTGGTGCTGCCGGAGCTCCGACATGGTTGAGATGGTGAAGACGTAATATGAGGTGGCGCGGCGATGGTCCGAGGAGGAGCCGGCGGTGGCGGAGGGAGGGAGTGAGACGGGTGAGAGGAGAGCCATGGAGGCTCCGCAGTTCGGATATTTTCCAGAGCTGGTAAAGTGTAAGGCCCTGTTCGGCGGCTTGCTGAGGAATAGAAATGGGAATAGGAATAAGAAATTTTGAACTACTTTTTATTATTTACCGTGAAAAAAAAAATTCACTCAAGAATTAATTTTTTTTTTCCACGGCAACAGTGCCGTTGCCGAACGGGCCCTAAATGTCAATCAGTCAATATCGAGTCCGGATTAACTCAAATTTTGGGCTTGGATCCGGATCGTCCAATCAAATTCGACCCAAGTTCGGTCCGAGGTATTGGACGGTTCGGATCCAAACTCAAAATGTGAGTTAGGTGAATATCACGTTCAACCGATTTTTTTATTAATACTTAAAAAAAAAATTTACTCGATCCGCCCTCATGATTTTAAAATTTTTGAAAAATATCTTAACCGCCTCACAATGGACGGTCCACTCAAGTCCTATAGGGGAGCGGTTTGCTTCTTGACCCAGCCGCTTCACAGTGGGGCGATCAGGTATAATTTTTTTTAAAATACTGCTATATTTGTGTTACAATTTTTGTTGTTAAATTTTATTTTGTTATAAGTTGTTGTGTAATATGTTGTTTTATAAATTTGTTGTAATGTCAAATAATGTGTTATAATTTGCTGTGTAATGTTTTATAATTTTATTGCAATATTTATAATTTGTTGTAATGTTATAATTTTGTTGTAATGTTATAATTTTGTTTTGTTTGACTAAAAAACAACAAACAAAAAAAATAAAATGCTAAAATTACAACATAAAATATTGTTGTTCTATGCAATTCTCTATTACCGTGTTTGACTCATTTGCAAAACATACAATGATTGAATTTAACGATTTCATTGTACGAGTGAGTTTGCAGGTTCAAGAACATTATAATTGCAAGATTAAAGTTGAAGAACCAATATAATCAACAAGACTCTACGAAGATCAAGAATATAGATTGTAATATCAAATAGATTAGTAAAGTAAATTTGAGATTGTTGATTTCAGGAACTATCCGTTCGGTACGGAAGTAAATCGTTCAGTATGTAATGTATTGACATGGTACCGGACGGATACAGTATGAGGCGTTACATTACGGAAGAATTATTCCGTCTAACTATCGTTCAAAACGGAACGTTCCGTTTCAAGTCAGAGGACTCCCCTTGGTGTTCCATTTTGAACGGATATAGTCTGTACTATACATTACTTGAGAAACACATATTTGGAGAAATACACTATCCGTTTTGTACGAACCTAAACGTATTGAACGGATAGTGTAATGTTCTAGGGCAAAATTCAAATTGAAATACATTTGAACTATTCATTCCATACAGAAGATTACCGTTCTGAACGGAATAGTTCAAATACCTAATTCTGGAGCTCTCTTTATAAATAGAGTAAATACCCCCACTCCAGAATTAAGCAAGCCGCCCCTAATTTCAAAAAACACAAATTCTGTGTTCTTGAGAGCTTCCTTCTTTGAGAAAGCTTAAACTTCAAAACTCTATTGATAATCTCAAATCCAATTGACAAATCTTCTCTATGGTTCTTGTTTGATAGTGTGGAGATCTACTTTAATGCTCCCTTGTCATAGTCGAGTGATTTTCCGGCTTGTACGGCATTAAGGGGCTCACCGGCTCGAGCTTTATGCTCACATATAAACATAGTTGTGTGACGATCCTCTGCGTATGACTCTTCAGCTCGAGCTTCTATGCTCAACTTTGTACACGAGTTAGGCCGTGACTTCCCACCGTTGTTGGGCTCACGTGTCACGAGTTGTATCTGAAGGAGGGACATGAAAGAAGATTCATATCACCGTTTTTGGAATGAAGTGATTTAGAAATAAGCAAGTTTTTAAATTAGCAAGTTTGTTTTAAAAACAACTCTAATTAAATAAGCAACTATAATTAAATTTCTGGGATTGAGTGATTTAGAAATTATGAATCCCTTTAATTGCTAAACTCAGTAACATGACCCAAATTAATTGCTAAACGTTTGCTGAATGGAGATGCTCTAATGATTTGTTTTTAAAGCAAACTTGCTAATTTAAAAGCTGTGATACATCCTAACAATTATATTAGCAATTAACACATCAGATTAGCAATTTAAAAGAAATCACCGTTATAGATGCTCTAAAGAATTGCTTTTAAAGCAAACTTACTAATTTAAAAACTGTAGTACATTCTAACAATTATATTAGTAATTAACACATTAAATTAATAATTAAAAAAAATCACCGTTGTAAATGCTCCAAGTCATACAGAGGACAAAATTCCAGCACATGTACACGTGTTGCTGGCGAGACACGACAATCTATTTAATTATTATCCTATTCGCACGTACCCGCACAAACCACACACACTATTACTAGTGACAAAAAACAAATAAAAAAACACATACTGGAAGAAATTGAAGCAATGCTTTGCTACCCCGGTAATCAATTCAATTTCATGAATTTCATTCAAGTAAAATCATGAATTTAATAATATAATATAAACTAATCTACATCAATTTGACTCAATAATAGTACAACGGGCCAATTCCATCCAATTCGTATAAATCAAAATAGTAACAAAAGGTGGTCTAAAATGTTGAAACAAATTATTTCTTCTTCATTTTTTTTTTTTGGAGTAATTTTCTTTACATAAATTTAAGCTGATGCAAAATTTCAAAATTAACGTCTCATACAAAGACCATTGCCTTAGTCCACTGTACTAAAAATAATAAAAATAATTCCCTCCTTAATCGTCCTATTTTAATTATTTTACAAAATACATAGATCTTTAATTTTTAAAAGAGAATTAACAACTAAAATGTACTTTAACAGACTGAAAAGGAAAGGCGCAGGTATAGAAAGCTGAAAGCATCGATCAGTGTTGTTGTGTGATCTTTTCATCTACCCGTAGCAACAAAGCAAAACAAAACAAAAGCGGGCCATGCCAATTCCATTGCCCACGCACGCTCAATTCCTCAATTGCTCATGCTCTGCTCTGTCTTTCACTAGCGATCCCTCTCTCTCTCTCTAGCGTTACCTTCTCTCTCTCTTCAGCTCTCGTATAGTATATATATATAAATGGCTGCAGTAGATGTCGGAAGTCGGTGTACCTGTAATAATTCCTTCGACGGCGTACAACGCACGTGCGTCGCATGTGGGAGGCTCGCTGGTTCTGGGATAATTGACGGAGGTGTCGACGGACTGGATGAAACCGGTGCATCGGTGTTCTTGCCTAGACTTATTGCTGGCTTTATTTCCGGTGCTCTTACTGGTGTTTTTGCTATCGGTACCTGAAATTTTTTTTGCCTTATCTTTTTTCATTTTCTTGTAATTAATATTAAGGCGTGGAATTATATATCGAATATTTAGCTATAAATTAATCTCTACTATGTGTCTGTTATATTTGTGTTGTTGTATCTCTCAATCAGTGCATGTCGCTCTACTCTGTTAATTTGCAGCCGGGGCATTTACCGGAGCAGTAACGGGTGCCTTAGCAGGTAGGACCTCTGACAGTGGCATTCTACGTGGGGCCGGACTGGGGGCCGTTGCTGGAGCGGTGCTCTCCATCGAAGTTCTAGAAGCTTCTCGAGCCTATTGGTGCTCCGAACGAACCACCGATGCTAGTACTTCCATGGTTAGTTGATTACTTGATTGATCAGCATTCTAATACTATTGGGTTACTGATTTACTGTAATGCAATGAAAGGCTTGGCACAGTGTGTGTGTGCTAAAACATCAATCGCTGCCAGCTGCCAGCATATTACTGTTCTTTAGGATAATGATAGATACTAAATGTCTAAATATTTTACTGATGAAAAAGTATAACCTGAAAAACCATCAAGATAAAATGGCACCTGTAGCACCTGTTGGCTGTTTCGTGCATACTGGTAATAAATACCGATCAATGATATGAATTTTCATGAACCCAAGTCCCTTAGTATTGAAATATTTTAACTAAACACCTTAGCCTTTTTTTTCCTCTTTCTTGGCATTATTTGGTAAAGGAATTTGGTACGTAATCAAAATCAAGACTTAATTAATTTCAAATGTCAACATTCAAGCAATGAAAAGGTCAGGTGGTTAAATGTAAGAAAAATAAAGGACAAACGAGTTGCTAGTTGTTTTACCATCATTATCTTTCTTTTTAGGCGGATTTTATAGAGGAACTACTTCATGCTCGTATTGTTCAAGAGCATTTTAATCCCACCATTTCCCGCTTTCAGGTCAGTTGTACCAGCACCAGCTTGTACTTAATATTATTTCATTTTTAACATTCATTTCATCACTTTTTTTTTTTTTTGGATTTTGGAGTTAAAAGTTCAGTATTGTGAGGCAACTGATTATTGTTAGGTTTGGACAATAAAAAAAATTAAAAAAAAAGGCTTAGCTGATTTGAATTTCATTCAGTAATGCATTATTGCATTATGAGGTTTGGTATGATAATTCTTGGTTTGTTAAGCCAATTAGACCAGTGATGAAATATCTCCAATTGGTAGGAATGGTAGTCCTTTCTTTGTTGTTGTAAACTTGTAATCAATTGCTTTAATTGGTAGGAAGATATATTTCATTGTAGTACCTTCATATATGTCCCACTATTATATATGTCCTGACATGATGTATTTTTCCTGATTGGGACGGCACAGTATTTATTAGACCATAATTAATTCCTGAAATTATCTGGTAACATTATTTGACACGTGACATGATATCACTTCTATTAAAATGAATGACCACCTAAGGTTGCACTCCAAATCGATTTTGATTGCTGCCTGTTTATTAAGGATATCATAATATTGAAGATTAATATCAAGTATATAATTTGTTTTTTTTTATCCAAAGATTAGATTTGTACATACCAGTTCCTATCTGGCCTGGTATAAATCAGGTTGAGTCCCAATAGTTGTCGATTGTAAAATCAATCCTTAATGTAGCAGCAAACTAAGCTGACAATACCTGGTAATGAAACTCTTTCACTTGACAGAATTCACATCACCCCTGGTACCGTAATAGGGAATCTTTTACAATTACTTGATCTAGACTGTTCTTTTAACTTGGCACGAATCTCAAAGCCCAATAATACTGCCCCCTCTGTCAGCCCTAATCCCAAACCGGCTGGGAGTTAATCTCAAACCGTAAAATGAAGGGAATCTTTTACGGTACCGGAGAGGATATGGATCCCACTTGACAACCCTTGCATGTTCTAAAGAGCTCTTGTTTTCTTATTTGGCAGGTGAACATCCCTGTACTAGAAATAGGAGATGAGAACATGTATGATATTTTTGGGGATATGTCATCGAAGGGGCTGTCGAACGAATCACTAAAAAAGTTGCCTCACCATGAAATTACTAAAGAAAGACTGGGCATTCATGGAGAGGATTCATCCTGCACTGTTTGTTTGCAGGTAAGTAAATAATGCATCATTTTGTGATAACTCTTTTATGTTTATATGTAATCATTTTAACTTAATTCTGATAAAAAAAATTATGTGTAGGATTTTGTGACAGGTGAAACAGTGAGAAGTTTACCTCTGTGTTCCCACACGTTCCATTTGACATGCATAGACAAATGGCTTGTAGCCAACGGGTCATGTCCGGTATGCAGGCAGTATGTCTAGTCTAGAGATAGCAAGATATGCATATATCCCTTTTAACATTTGTAAAGAGAGAACTTTTCTTTGTTTGTACAGAGGATACGCATGTAGAAGAGTTGATTTGCTCTTGTGATGCTTTTCAGTTGGAAGAGAAACTGCATCCGGCAGTATTTGTATTATAAACAGTGCTCTAAATAGCGCGCTATAGCGCCGTTATAGCGTTTTTGGACCCTAAACGCTAAGCTATGGCATGAAAATATGTTAATTACGCTACGGCCGCTATAGCGGTAATAGCGGTCCGCTATAGCGCATAGCGTGTAGCGCGCTATTTGCGCGCTATGCATATTGGGCTTTTTTAGACAATTTATATGGGCTTAAATAAAGATTCATAAAATTTATTTTGAATAAAAAAAAAAAATATAATGAATCATGATGCTTAAGATATTTTGTATAGAAAAAGATCGATAGTTTATGATATTATTATGGATATTTTGAACCATGGACTTTTGTATTAGTTCAATATGAATATTATAATTTCTTAATTAATTTGACATTATTTATTGTTCTATGAAACTTTAGATAATGTCAATATATAGTACAAATATATATAATTTTTGTAAAAAAAAAAAACGCTATTTGGAATAGCTTCCGCTATAGTTACGCTATTCGCTATAGCTTTTTTTGTAGCATTTCCGCTATGACGCTATAAACGCTATTTAAAACATTGATTATAAAGCACAGACAAAATATTTCAAATCTTGCGTTTCACATTGAAGCACAATTTTTTTTTTTTTTTCCAAAAATACTCCAGTTTTGATTTCGTCAGTTGCAAGAGTTACTGTTAACGACTGTAAATTGATCTGCACTCAGGAGTGCTACATGCAGGTGAGATATTTAGCTTTAAATTATTTACTAAATAATATATATATATATAGAGAGAGAGAGAGAGTGTGTGAGTGGCTAATATCAAAACGTTTGCATCAAAGCTCTCGTACAATCAAGTCGTTTTCGGATTTTCTAAGTCCAAACAGTCGATCCAAACCGTTAGATACTCAATCCATATTAAAATCTGCTTGGATACCAAATTTTACATTTTTTAGAATTTTTTTACTATTTATTAAGCCACTTTGAAAATTATGATCCGAATAAACAGTAAAAACAGTGCACCAAATTCTAGACCATGTGATCAGCAATTTTCAAAGTGACTTAATAAATAGTAAAAAAATTTCAAATAATGTAAAAATTTGGTTTGCAATTACATTTTCATATGGAGATCATGTTGAACGGTCCGAATCGGCTGTTAGGATTTTGAAATTATTAATATGTTATGCATAACATAGAGGGCCTCCGTGCTAGGCTCAATATTTGAGTTTTCAAAATTCTAACAATCGATCCGGACCGTTCAACATGATCTCCATATGAAAATGTACTTGCAAACCAAATTTTACATTATTTGGAATTTTTTACTATTTTTTTAGATAGGTAGAAAATCACTTGATCTGAATTGAAAATTTTGTACCATTCAGATCCAGGGTTTTTCTACCTATCTAAAAAATAGTAAAAAATATCCTAAAAAGTGTAAAATTTGATTTGCAAGTACATATTCATATAGAGATCATGTTGAATGATTCGGATCGACCGTTAGAATTTTGAAAATTCAAATATTGAGCCGTAGCACAGAGGCCCTCTATGCTATGCATAGCACCGTAGCCAACTCCTATATATATATATATATATATATATATATATATATATATATATATATATATATAGAGTAAGGCTACGGTGCTTTGCAAATTAAACAATCCTCTTTAATTCGGGCCACTTTTTCAATTTGCAAAATTCAAACAACCGATCCGAACCGTTCAACATGATCTACATATTGAAATGTGCTTAGAGACCAAATTTTACATTTTTTGGAATTTTTTTACTATTTCTTAAGCCACTTTGAAAATCGCTGATCCGGTGGTCCAGAAAATTTTACTGTTCACCGTCGGATCAGCGATTTTCAAAGTGGTTTAATAAATAATAAAAAAATTCCAAAAAATGTAAAATTTGATCTCCAAGCACATTTCATTTTAATATTTAGAACATGTTGAACAGTTCAGATCGGTTGTTTGAATTTTGCAAATTGAAAAAGTGACCCAAATTAAAGAGGACTGTTTAATTTGCAAAGCACCGTAGCATTACTCATATATATATATATATATAGATATATAGAGTAAGGCTACGGTGCTTTGCAAATTAAAGAGGGTGTTTTACTTCGGGCCACTTTTTCAATTTGCAAAACCCAAACAACTGATCCGAACCGTTCAACATGTTCTAAATGTTGAAATGTGCTTGGAGACCAAATTTTACATTTTTTGAATTTTTTTTACTATTTATTAAGCCACTTTTTCAATCGCTGATCCGGTGGTCCAGAAAATTTTACTGTTTTTTACTGTTTACCGTCGGATCAGCGATTTTCAAAATGTCTTAATAAATAGTAAAAAAATTCCAAAAAATGTAAAATTTGGTCTCCAAACACATTTCAATATTTAGAACATGTTGAACGGTTCGGATCGGTTGTTTGAGTTTTGTAAATTGAAAAAGTGACCCGAAGTAAAACACCCTCTTTAATTTGCAAAGCACCGTAGCCTTACTCTATATATATATATATATAGGTAGGTATTAAATAACAGATTACACAGTATACCATCAAGGCAAAATATCGAATCAAAATAGCAAGATCAAGCAAGCACACAGTATTAAGCAACCAGGACAAACTCTGAAACCAACTGGCAAAGGTGATGCAAGCACAAACACAAATTCCCATCTTTATTTAACTAGTATATCTTATTGACGGGAACACCAAAGGACATTGGCTGAGGAAACAGTTCATTCGTCATCAGAGTCATTGCGGCGGCGGTGATGATGCTTCTGGTGGCGATGCTTCTTTTCCTCATCAGAGTCGTCATCATCCTGTCATTAATTCATAGCATCAATTATTAGCTTTAAACCCCCAATAATATCATAACAATATGCAGGAATCCTGAAATTTATCTACGTAATTTTTTTCATAAGCCTGTTTGTATTATAGAAAATAAGACATGCATACATCTCTGAAAATAAAGGTATGCAGTAATACGTCCCGATCTGGTGTTTGACCTAAAATGTCACCAACTCTAATTAAGATATTAAGCAAATTTAGTTCAATTTAGCTTATTCACAGGAAATATAGAAATAGTCCCACGGAAGTGGAGTAATGATATGCACATTTCCTGATTAGACTCACTATAGTACCACTAAAATTTGAATGAGAACAGGAACATTGCTGGTAAAATATAATAGCTATCAGCAGCAGGTATGTACACAAATTTGCAAACCCACTCAACTAGACCTGGATTTTGCTAGGTTTACAAGTGGTCAAGTTGCATGGATTGCCATTACTTTTGAACAAATGCCACCAAATTTTCTACAAAAACTGCCATGGACAAATGCCACTACATTCACACGCAAGGGGACTATCTCCTGCACTCTAAGAACTATTTACAACTCGAGCACAACAAATTCCAACACCACCATATAAAACTATTAAGTTATGAGTTTAATAAGGTCAACCAATCTGCATTTAACATTGTAGCACAAGGTTTACCTTGAAAGTATTTTATAATTTTTTCTTTCTTTTGTGTGATATAACTCCAAAACATATACATTTTTATCTTATATATCTTTCGGATACTATAACCACTGAAATTGGCATTACAAGGGACAATGGCATAAATATATATCTTTTGCTGGTGCAAATCTTCCAAAAAGTTGCACCAATGAAGTGTTCATACAAGAATAGCTTTCTTTAATCTCATTTGCTCTTCATGGATTATGACTTATGTTGTTGTTTGATCTTTCATATCACTAAATTTCAACATGAGCCCATGAGCCCGCTCTTTATTCGAAACCAGCTGCTAACCCCCCGCCCCCCAACATATGCTTTGTCATGCTTATCTACATATTTCTTGCATGGTATATACTATAGACCTCCAAGCACATCGTCATGATCCATAACTAGCCCCTACGGAAACTAGTACGATCCCATGCCAGTATAGTACAAATCTAAAGCAGGAAATTAAACAAAGAAAAAAGAAAATATATAATACTTACATGTTTCTTGCGGCCATATCCTTCCTCATCTCCTCCACCATAATAGCTTGGCTTTGGCTTCTCATAGCTCTTATGTTCACCTCCACCGTAGCCTGGGTTCACACCGTAACCCGGACCACCACCATACCCGCTTGCACCGTAACCTTCTTCACTTGCACCATATCCATATGGTTTCGGTTTTGGTTTCTCCTCTTCATAACCACTGTACCCATAGGAAGGCTGATCCTCTCTTTTGGGCTTTCCATATCCAGATTCGTACTCAGACCCACCATATCCAGACCCGTATGAAGGCTGATCATCTGTTTTGGGCTTTCCATATCCAGATTCGTACTCAGACCCACCATATCCAGACCCGTATGAAGGCTGATCATCTGTTTTGGGCTTTCCATATCCAGATTCGTACTCAGACCCACCATATCCAGACCCGTATGAAGGCTGATCATCTGTTTTGGGCCTCCCGTATCCGGATCCATATCCTTCACCTTCAGTTCTTCCATAACCGGAACCATACTCAGACTGCTCCTCTCTTTTGGGCCTCCCATAACCGGATCCGTATTCCGACCCGTGCTGCTCGGTTCTTCCATACTCTGAACCGTACGAGGGCTGATCTGCATCAGGCCTTTGTGGTTTCCCATATCCGGATCCGTACCCTTCTTCAGTGGGTCTTCCATATCCACCGGACCCGTACGAAGTGGGATCGGGCCTCCCGTACCCGGATCCGTACGGATCGGCCTGAGGTCTCCCGCCACCGTACCCTTGGGTTTCCTCCTGAGGGTGGAAACCGGAAGCGGGTTGCGGTTTTGGACGGGGACGGGTGTGCTGAGAACCATACCTGTCTCCGAAGTCAGAGTCAGTTGTGGTCGGATTATAGGCGGAAGCAACGGATCCGGAGGAGAAGTGGGGGCGGTTGTAGTCAAATCCTTCGCTTGAAGAGGTGGACACGGAGTAGCAGGTCTCATCAGAGGGGGGGAGGGGACGGCCGTAAGTAAGCGCCAGATCGTACCCGCCACCGTACGGGGTGGGGTCGTACGCGTCGAAATCGTCGACATCCTCGTCGCGGTCAACGTCACGACTGTGCCCTAACCACGACATTGTTGCTATGCGGAGATGGAGAGAAATTGAGAGATTGATTTGGGGTTTTGACTTGTGAAAACTGAAATGATGGATCTCTTTTGTTTTGTGGCGAGGGAAGGGATATGTTTATAGGGCCACGTCGCGAATGAGAGAAGTCACGTGAACGCACGTGATTTCGCTTTTCACGGAGACACGGACGACAACAGAGTCCATTTGCAAAGCACTAATTCGCGGTCAGGAATTTTGGGCCTAGTCAATGAGTTGCATTGTGGGTTGAAAACTAGCATGCCTGCGCTAAATATAGCCCTGTTAATTTTCTCTCATTTATGGCCAAGACTGTCAACATTTAACAGTTTGTTGGATTCATTCCCTTTTCGATTGCATGACAGTATCCATGTCTACGTGTCTACTTTAACATGATGTCGACACTTTTACAGATGCACGATCAGATAAGTTGATGACAGTAGATCAACATGATGTCTCTCTCTATCATTTATTTAACCGGTTCAGGGTTGGAACGTGATGTCTAAATTGAAAGAGACATCATCCATCTAAGCCATTAATTCTGGAACACAATCTTGGCATTGGATTACACTTTCTTCTTCATACATAATCTTAGAAGTTAACAATAAGTAGTACCTGAAAAGTGAAATTAAAATATGCTAAAGATAGTAGCAGCCAATTGATGTGCTACATAAAATAATATACAACGTTGATGCAGTAATTAAGCCCAAGCCTCAATCAAAAACAATGGAGTTATAAACAATGGCAATGTTACACTTGAACAAACACCCTTTGGGCAACCGTTCAGCTTACAAAAATAAAAATAAAAAGATTAAGAACGGGGCGTAACAAAGAAAAACTTTTTCTTGTCTTCACAGAAACTAATTATTCTGTGCATTTCCATATCGAATCGAACATCCCTATGGCTGTCCTTATAGTATGAAACTCTTTTTTTCTTTTACCAACTTACACACATACCTCAAATTCATGATGCACCCTTCCTTGCACAGGTCACATGAGAATCAATAAGCCTATACAAAAATAAATTGTACAGATGAAGTATACAATCAGAACTGTCCCTGTGCTATTGATCATTCTGAGAAACTCTCTGCCTTGGAGCTTGTGCATTTGGCATTGACTTTAGTAATGGCTTCAATGATGCCATAATCTCAGAAAATGATGGCCGCAATTTTGGATCTCTGAACCATCGGAGAGTCAAAAATTAAGTAAACTCCTCTTGTACAATAAACTTGTTTCATATTGACAAAAGATTTAAAAACAAAAACTCTCCAGCACCAAAAAGTGATATTAATGATTTTTTGAACATCTTAGTTGCATCTTCAACCCTTCAATAAAAAATAATGGTATTTTATAGGTATTTAACTGGCTCAATCCCTTTACCTGACATCTGCAATTCTGACTTGTACTGGTACATAGCTCAATCAATTCTGACTTGTACTGGTACTGGTACATAGCTCAAACAGTTCTGACACAGTTCTGACTTGTACTTGTACTGGTACATAGCTCATACAATAGGAATTAGCCAGTATACCATTTACTTGGCTATACCAGTAGCATACCTAATAGAATTATTATATTTCTATTTTAGGTTTGTTCCTATGTCACTGTTCTTTGGTTTGTATTTAAACAGGGACTATTCTTCATTTGCGGTTAACCTAATAAAATGTATATTAACAGTCCTATGAAACTAAGTTCAGACCGGTTTATGAAGTTTCAAATATAAGCAAAAGACCAAACAACACTAAAAAAAGATGTAAACAAGCACAGAAACTAACGTTTCCCAACAGTCTTGAATGATTTTAGAAACGACTGGATCCATGTTATTAGGGACGTCGAGGCGGCGATGCTGGAACCCAACTGCTCCAACCACTTGCATGGGGTTCATTCCTTCCCATGGTTGTTGCAGAGTACACAGCTCCCACAATATTACCCCAAAACTAAACACGTCACATCTGCACGTGATTAAAACAAACATTCAGATAAACATGTTTGTTGCTATTTTTCATTTTAAAAGTGGTATATACACTTTGAGTGATAAAGCTTACTTCTCATCTGATGGTTCGTTTCGAAGCACCTCAGGTGCCATCCACTCAGCCTATAAAAGCACCGGGTCATTCAAAAATGTACTTCTAAACCAATTTACTAAAGCAAAAGCTGAAAGGAATATGAAATGATCTTATATAGTTGAGGCCAACAAGTACCACTTACTGTTCCTGCTGTCGATCTTGAGGAGAGAAATGTGTTGTGTTTCATCCGTGACAAGCCAAAGTCACAAACCTATATTATATATGGAGGTGCAAAATTTTCATACTATGAGAAGGTAAGAGAAAAAAAAAAGGTTTTATTAAAAGTAAAAACAGATCATTACCTTTACCACCCAGTTCTTATCGACAAGAAGGTTTGGAGACTTCAAATCACGATGGACTACCATTGGTGTACAGTTATGCAAGTAATTCATTCCACGAGCCTGTAACGCAATAAACACAATTATATTTAAAAAAAATTATAAAGTTAGTCATATCCAAATGTATAGAAGTATTTAGATATAGATATAAAACATACAACGTCAAGTGCCATCCGCAGTCTCCTTTTCTCATCCAATTGGTTATTGGGCCGGTGAATCAATCTAAACAAACTTCCTCTGCAATATATATAATCAAATAAAACTAAGTAACAGTTGATTCAAACAAAGCAGATGTCAAGACGAGAGAATATAGAAAAGGCACCTTGGGAGAAACTCAGTAACAATTGAAAGATGAGGCACTCGAGTTACAGCACCCATCAAGAGCACCACATTTGGATGTCTTAATCTTTTCATGATCCTCACCTTGTAAACAGAAAAAAGGTAAATCGTAAATTCCTTTCAAACTAAAAAAATCTACTTTAGAATCAAGCGAAATGCATAGAAGTAATGAACTTCTTAATTTAGCAGAATATGTACCTCGCTCCTGAATTCTTCAAGAGCATCGTTGGATATATCTTGGTGCAAGAACTTCTTTACTGCAACTTCCTGACAACAAAATGAAAATGACAAATAAGAAAAAGGGATCACGAAGCATACAGCAAAAAAACTGGATTGCTAGAGGAACTCACCGTTCCATGCCAATCGCCCTTGTAAACCTCACCAAACGAACCTAAATATAAACATATTAAAGGGGTCAATAAATCATAGCTAAATTTCTAGGAGAAGCCAAAGCAAGATTTCTCATTGAGATAATACCAAGCCCAATCCTTTCACCAATGATAATTTCTTCCCACTGTATCTCAAGCTCTGCCACATCATCCAGTGCCACGTCAGACCTGGTACTCTCAGTTCCAGTTGACTTATCTGAACTCCTTTCTGGTGGAGCTTCACTTACGCCCAAGTTCTTCTCATGATCCACATCACCATCATCATGTTGCTCCTCATGTGGATCATCTCTGCTTCCCTTTGAACTCGAGTCTGCCTTCGAAATCGACTCTGCCAAACCTGGCAAGAGTAGATTTGAAATAGGACTATTTCCGCTTACTGCAGCAGTAGTTGCAACAACTGCAGCTGCAGTAACTGTAGCCGCAGCTGCTGCTACAGGCACCTCATATTTGACCTCACTGTTGGATTTAGCTGCAGCAACAACCATTGAAGAAGCTACCACAGCAGCTGTTGCAACTGCAGCTGCTGCGACCGGCATGTTCGACAAGGCTGTCCCTGTCCCTGCTCCTTCGACTGACTTGACAGGGCTCAGATTTGGTAAAAATGGGCCATGGGGCCCACTTCTCTTCTTTGTCTCATAAGTAACAATTGAAGTTGTCTCTTGATCATCCAATGGTTCTGCGGAGAGTTCAGAGAAGAGGTCAGGCGGGGCTTCAACCCCACTTTCAACCAATACATCATGAAGCTTCTGTGCTAATTTAGGGTTTTCTTTAGCCGCGTTGATCATGTATTTTGATACATCTTTGACTTTCTTTTTTCTTCTGGCAGCCGGTGACGTCTGACTCGTGTTGAGTTTTGTGTCAAGCTTTGATTCGGCTTCGCTGTCACGTGATCTAGGATTTTCTCTTGAATTTGGTTCTGTATTCATGGCCCCACTAATTTGTGAGGAACAACCAACTGAGCTTGAAGGAGCACTGAAGGAACACACATTCATAGACGATTTATCATTGCCTCTGTTGAAATGATTGGATGGGAATAAGCTCTGCTGCTCATATTCTCTTGACACAGTCACACCACCATCAGAGGGAATGAGGATGCCGGGATCCGTCATCAGATCAACAATGAACTCCCTGAAAATGGGGATTACTGGAATTGTTGTTCATTATTTCAGTTTACAGTTTATTGATGCCTAATGATTTCTGTCGGCCTAACAGGTGACCATTGCACAAGAAATGTGCAACGCGAGCTGCTATGTATTTTAACCTAGGATCCCGATCAGCCACATTATACTGATACTAATCACTGTTTAGCTGGCAGTGCATCTATATTGCAATGCACCGATTTCATCAATCTGCTCTGAATGGCTTTATGGTCGACAATTATATATTTAATCTTCCTTCAAAAATGAATTGTTCAACCAAAATTTAACAGGATACAACTAGACCTAAGAACTAGCAGATACAACATGAGGGGAATGGTATACAGTACAGAATCAAAGTCTGTGAAATTAGTCTCAACTTTTTCAGATAATTGCTTTTCTATATCAAAACCAAACAGATAAAGGGAGCATTTAATTTTACATTTCAACGTCTACCTAAAAGTTACACAATCTATAAATGGTGTGATGAAGAATATTGGGTTTGTACCGTACCTTCCGTCATCAAACTTAACAATGTTCAGTGCACCATCTCCTGATCCAGTGTAATGCTTCCCTTTCACTATCCGGCAAGGAATTTCCAAACTATCAGCTAAAACCTACCATAAATTCATGCAAAAACAATACTATTATATATCAAGAGTAATTTTGTTAAAAGTAATTTTTCAAAAAAACATGTTTCAGTTGAATCATACAAAAAGCCAGTACCAGAACCGACCAACACCAAAATGAGTTATTTTAGCATCTTTGCAATTATGCCCAAGTTTCCTTCTGTTTTCATTATAGTATTTTAGGCACGATTGAGTGAAGCTAATTGACCAATCCTAAGGTAGCAATATTCATTGCCGGGTACGTTCCGACCCGCACAAAAGACATTCTGGCGTCGAGTTATTTTTCCGCAGGACTTCCAGATGGTTTCTTTTATAAAAATGCTACGTATTTTTAAACCTATAATTATCCCTTTCTACTTTTTTTGTCTTATAGCCTACTGATTGCCTTGCTTATCTTTTAAAGAGCACACACAAGCTTCAACCATAAAATTTTGGATTGAATAAACAAACCTTGAACATTAATGCACGATGACGAGCTAGACCAATAGTGATTCGACCAAGTAGGAGTACTACACTTCCCCCAATTTCCCTCAAATAATTACGCAAACTATGATAAGACAACAACATGCGCTCAGGTTCCGAAATTTTTCCTCCCATGTAATCAGCCACAAGCGAAGCCAGTCTCTGCACCAGAACCCCTCCAACAAAAGGAGAGTCACTGGATCGCGATTCGGCGGCCATGATCAATGCCTTCTGTTCCAGTCTTACTAAATCTGCGTCTTCTGCTCTATTGACTAACACGGCTTCCCAACTATAGTTCCCTGAGGAGAGTTTCTCTTGTAAGTCGAGGAGAGAGGGCATTTTTGGTGATCTGGGGTCACCCCAGATGCCGTAAAAATCGTAGAAACCATCCAATATTTTGTCATCATAGCTTAGAGCATTGTAACTCTGTAAATATTGTGAAGAAATTTACATAATGAGACATAACTCAGGACAGAAAAAAAATTCCATTTAGGTAAGATTTAAAAAGTCATTGCACTATTGACAACTCTTAGCAAACTCAATTACTAAACCTAACTATTTGTCTCATATTTGCATCAGCGACAAAAGTTTATCTCATTTTGACACAAGTTATTTGAATGTCACTATAAATGAGACAGCTGAACATATATTATTCAAAAAAAGAATCACAAGCAAGAGAGAGCATCTATTTCCTCAAATACCTAAAATGTTTAAAACATATATTTGCACTTTACCAGAAGGGCTAATGTATTTAAACATCAAGGGCGGACTTGTGAAAAGAATGGCCTGAGTTAGTAGGTTGACTTGCTACCAAATGGCATCACTTGATGAGATTGATACAATTGATTAAAGATAATTATTAGATCGAGATCTTAATCACAAGCAGTTGAATCACGGCACAAGATTAGAGCTAGCACTGACCCAGTATCTATAAGCGATCACTTCGGCTGGTGTACTCTCGACTGGACACGATCCCAAGCTGATCTGTTTCGCGACCTCGATCTGTACTGCCTCCGGATCCTCTCTCGCACTAAGCTCCAGCGCTAGTTGTAACTGATAATCCTCCAGATCATCCTCCTCTGTCACCACAGGCGCTGAAGCAGCCGTCGTATCCACCTCAGCCGCAGGAAGCTCCCGTACCGGAGGCGGCGGCGCTCCTGACCCTGATTCCCTCCTCATCCTCTCCGAGCCAACTGTCTCTGAAGAAGAACTCGCCGAAGACGCAGCCGCCTCAGGTCCGGGGCTCGCAGTTGACAAGCTTACTCTCCTCATCCTCCCGAGGCTAACTGTCTCCGAAGAAGAATCCACCGAAGAGCCACCCGCCTCCGGTCCGTTCGGTGGAGTGCGCGTTGGCGAGGGATGTTTGCTAGTGACGGAGTTAAGCCAGTTGGAGATACTGGTGAGCGGCGGTTTGTGCTGTTCGTGCGCCGGCTCCACGTCGTCGGTCGCGTGACTGGGGACTATGTGAAGCTTCTTGAGGAAGTTTTTCATTGGAGGCTAGGCTACGCTAGGCTATAGGTTAATGAGAGAAGGGGGAGGAGGAGGTTGAGGAGAAGGGAAAGGGAAGAGAAGGATCGGTCGGTGGAGCGAGGGATCGGACATAGGCTGCCTGAGTGGGGTGGGGCAGAGCAGAGGGAAAGGGAGAGACGTTCGCTTGCTGGGGTAAGTATTGACTAGTATGTATCGATGTGATGATGATGATGATGATAAGTATTAATTTAATGGAGAGATATCGGATATGTACATGTTTGTCTTTCTTTTCCTCTTTCCTCTTGGTTACAAAGTGGGGACTTCGTTCGGGGAGAGAGAGAAGGGGTGGAGGGAGAGGAGCCAACACTGCCGCTCCTCTCCAGTTCTTTTACATCTGGATATGCGCTCTGTTGTATTGCCGATAGGCGATGGTACGAAGAAAATAATTTATAAATTCGCTAATGCAACTTGGGCTAGATCATGCACTCACTCCCAAGTACTAAGCATCTTCCGATTAATTTTTTCATACATGGTTAATGGTAATGGATACATCCAGTTTAGTAAAAACTGGTGGATGTAGGTACTGACTACTCGCTGAGCTGAGCTCGTTTGACGTTTGGCAGCGTGTTCTAGGAAGCCAAGGTTAGGTGAACCAGGTTCACCACGTGTGAACAACACCTCTACTCCAACCAAACAGAAACCGAATTACAAGTCATCGTTGGGCCCATCTTTCAGTGAGGGAGGCAATTCACGAGGGCTGTGCGCCGTGGTCAAGTAATAGTTTCTGTGAGAGGGACAGGAATTGGAGTTGTGAGGCAAGTTGCGAGGTGGACTGAAACAAAAAAAAAAAAAAAGGAGGAAAGAAAAGAAAAAAGAATAGAAGTCGGGAGGTGGACAGTGGACTGGGTAGTGGTTGGCCAGGGTTGGTGGGGTCGAGGGAGCAGCCACTTGCGCAGCTGGACCAAGTGGGACCTAGGCTAGCGCGCTGGGGCGAATTTTTTGTGCTTTCAATTAAATGCTCTCCTTCTCTTGCATTTCAGCATTTCCTATGCGTGCTTCATGGCTCGTGGTCCGTGGATTTGGTCCATTTGGAGGTATACAAGTTGGTAATTTGATCCTGTAGCCGAAGTGAGAGAGAATTATGTATCAGCGCTGCTCCGAGCCACCATAATAAGTATCCCAAATTATTTTTTTCTAACAAATTTATCCTCCGTTACTGGAAGACAAAAAAAAAGAAATCCATTCGTTATACGTTACTTTGCAACGTGACCTAACTTTACAGCGAGTATTCCGCAATTATTTTTTACAAATTTATTCTTCATTATATTTTACTAGAATAACTTTTTTAGATTAAAGGAAAATTATTTATATTGATAATTCTGGAACGTTTCATACACTATTCGTTCCAAATTAAAAATTAGTAAAAGAATCTAGAAAGAATATAATATTCTATTTCCAAAGTCAAATTTTGAAACGGTAGCATCATTGTCCAATTTCTCTTTGATCACATACGCATCAATATAATTTTTCAATAGAAACAAGTGAATTCGTAAATCAGACTTCAGACAAAAGCTATCGTTTAGTTTATTTATTTATTTATTTTATCGTTTTTCTGGCGAAAATAAAAATGGAGTCCGGATCATCTAAAGTAACTCAATTTTGAGTTTGAATTCAGATCGTTCGATCAGAATTTTGAATCAATCTGATTTAATTAGAAATTTAATGAGACTCTTTAATATTTATGCTCAAACTGAATCAAAATTTAAGTTACTTTACAAAATTCGATACAATAGAATGTGTTGCTCTGATTTGTACAATTTTAACACTTTGATCTGGTTCAGTTCAGCTGAGATGTGCAAGTGAGAGTCAGTATCCTCTCAGGTACCGTACAAGTAGGACCTATAACTTTACAGTCCAGATTTATTTCTAACGGGAGCAAACTTAATCCAGTTAAGTTAAAGAAATAACTTGAATTTGATAATTGATCCGAACTAGAGTGGGAAAAACGTGCTTTGTTGTGCCGTGTCGTGACTAACACGCTGTAATTTTGGTCTCGTGCCATGCCGTGTCGTGACCAATTTAATTTTTCACGTGCCGTGCCGTGCCGTGACCAAAATGTCAAGGGGTGGTCACGGCACGAGAATGGTCACGTCACGTGAGTCACGCCGTGCCTAAACGTGCCGTGATCATACGTGACTCGCGTGACTATTTAATCATAATTTAGGTTAGTTTATTTAAGATTCACTACTAAATCAATATCTAATGGTCCTAATTATACGTGACTCGTGTGACTACGTGTCATGCCATACCGTGACTAAATTTTTCACGTGCCATGACAAAGTTTCAAAAGATACGCACGACACGCAAATGCTCATGACATGAGACACGCAAATCACGACACGTAACTGACACGCGTGCCGTGCTGTGTTCCGTAATGAAATTGGCTCTGCCATGCCATTTTTCCCACTCTAATCCAAACCCTACAAGTTGGCGTGTGCGTGTTGCACAAGAGAAGAATTTATTTATTTACCTCCTGATTCAATTTCTTTGCAATTTAAAAATGTTTTACGACACAACGGCTCCTGGCTTCCAGATCATTCTGCGCTTCTCAAATTTCTCTTGGTACTGGACGTAGGCGGTTGCAATATAAAATGGATGCATAAAAAGCCACCTGTTGTTTTTTTATTTAAGTATTAAATTTAATCTTCAATGCGTCGATTTGGACCCAGATTACAAATCACATGGCCTCGATCCGACCCGGGCAGGGGTTACCTGACCTACTCTGTTGCACAACTCATCAGTATCTTTCAAGGACCATAAAATGAATTTGTAATAAATCCATGATTTAATAGAGGAACCAAAGAGATTTTTTTTCTTTTAAAATTTATACATGGGAACTTAAAATAAAAAAATTATAATCAATCCGATGGAGATGAAACCGCAGCATTGTTTTTTATAAATGTATTAAATATTTTATAAAAAAAAATCAGGAAGATGGAAAAGAAACTTTTATGCGCTAGAAGAAATTGAACTATTAATTTGGTTCGTTAGAATGTGTAAGCAGATTCATCACCTTTTGTAATTAAAGATGACCATGCATACTAATTATTAAGAGCATCTCCATTCCAGCAACTCAAATGAGTTTCTAAATAACTGTTAACCACTTTTTAAAAATTAAGGTCTCTAAAGTTTCTAACTCTCACATTCCTGAAATTAATATTAGAGTTTCTATTAAGTCACATCAGCAACAAATTAAAAAGGAGAAATAATTTGAATCAATCATTTGGCTAACATAGAGTTTATAAACAATTTTTTAATAATAAACTTTACTGCATAGTTTCTAAATAAGAAACTCCCCTTCATCTCTGAAACTGAATTAGAAATTACTACATCAGATTAGAAACTCTAATAATACCAGAGATGTAGATGCATATTTTGATTTCTTAGAAAATGTCTAAAAAAATCTTTCTCCTTCTTGACAAAATATTTAATATATTTTTGAAAATAAAAAAAATATGTACCCATGAAATAATTTTGTAATAAGTCCGGGTTTAGGGGACCAATTTGTTTCCCTTTAAAATGGTTCGTGATGCAAGAAAACTTAAAAAAAAATTATATTGCAAGAAATTTTGCCAATTATAAAGTGCTTTAATAGCACGTAACTTTGAAAGAGATATTTTTATATTTTGTACATGAATAATAATCTTACGCATCAGTGATGATTTCTTCTTATAAGTTTATTTTTTGGCATAGGTCGCGGAGGAGGAGGACTTTTTTGTCATTTTTGTATTTCTATTTTGTTTGACTTTTTTGTTGACATGTGGAGTTTATACTTTTTAGTTGGGCTACCATTTATTTTTTAGGTCAAATAGTTAGAGCACATATACAAAGAAAATAAATGAAACGAAGACAATTAATTTAACAGGCTAAAGAAATAGACAGGAGAACTTAACCTGATTATTGATTAGGATCTCTAAAACTATTTGTACAAATAAATCTTAATTGGTGAGATCGCAGGAGAACTTAACCCCAAAATATATCACCAACCGTCTCTCTCATTGCTTATATATATATAGAGAGAGAGGGGTTAGCTAATATCAAAATGTTTGTTCCTAGGACCGTGGAAACAACGCTTCAGTTTTTACATTTCAAAGTCCAATCAGTCGATCCAAACGTTCAACATTCAAATCTATATTAAAATGTACTCGAAGACCAAATTTCTATATTTTGGGGAATTATTTACTATTTATTAAGCCAGTTTCAAAATCGTTGTTTGCCATTATTCAGAATTTTTCACTGTTTATTAAAATGTCAGCTGATTTTTAAACCTGAATTTAATATATATATATCTATATATATATATAATATAATATATACTAAGTATAATTATATAGGCTAGAACTAGGGTGTTCACTACGTTCACCACCGCTCTTTGTGAACTCAACTCTAAACTTATCGGATTGACTTCAAATGATGAATGTGAACCGTTGAAACCGGTCTACCTTACGAGGGAAGCATCTACATACAAAAATTAAAATTTTGGAATTAATTTTGTATAGAGTCAAGTGGTCAAAAAACGTTCAAAAAATGAATGCACTAAATTAATTTATAGACCTTCTAATTTTGACCGCTTGACTCTATTCAAAATTAATTCGAAAATTTAAAATTTTCACAAGTAGATGCATCACTCGTAAGATAGACGGGTTTCAACGGTTCGGATTCGTCATTTGAAATCAATTCGATAGGTTTTGGAGTTGAGTTCACAAAGAGGCTTGGTGAACTCGAACACCCTAGTTCTACTATCTATATCTATATATATATATATATATATAGTAGAACTAGGGTGCTCTCGAGTTCACCAAGCCCTTGGTGAACTCAAGTCCAAAACTTATCGGATCGGCTTCAAACGACGATCCGACCGTTGAAACCCGTCTACCTTACGAGTGATGCGTCTACATGCAAAAATTTAAATTTTGAAATTAATTTTGCATAGAGTCAAGTGGTCAAAAAACATCAAAAAATGAATGCATTAAAATTAATTTATTAACCTTCTAATTTTGACCACTTGACTCTATACAAAATTAATTTCAAAATTTAAAATTTCTGCATGTAAAGCATCACTCGTAAGGTAGACGGATTTCAACGGTCGGATTCGTCATTTGAAGCCGATCCGATGAGTTTGGACTTGAGTTCACCAAGGGCTTGGTGAACTCGAGAGCACCCTAGTTACTACTCTCTCTCTCTCTCTCTCTCTCTATATATATATATATATATAATATATATATATATATATTATGAGGAGGGTTCCAATGCCTCAATTTTTCACGCCTCCACCATGCCTCCATTTTTTAAAACTTTAATAACTCAAAATTTAAAACTTAAAAGTCAAAATAAAACCGTTGGATATGATCTATATCATTTTATCTATGCACGTGTAAAAAATTACGACATTTCAATTTTGTTTTGGTTGTCACTAATGTGGATAATTTCTAGACGTTGATTTTTCAACTTATTGATTCACTAAAAACAAATCAAAATGTGATAATTTTTTATGAGCACATAGAAAAATGATGTAGATCATATCCAACGGTTTTATTTTGACTTTTAAGTTTTAA
>JAJGRW010002618.1:0-15010 GCA_025461045.1 Carex parvula | reverse complement strand
TTCACAAAAGAAACCCCCTTCTCTTCCAATAACAATGGTGGTGATGTTGTATTTATCTCCGAGTTCATTTCTCAACTTGGTATGTGTCTCTTTATAACTTGGAATCTTATATGAAATTATATCGACTATATCGAGTTACTTAAACTGATGGATATACCGAAACAGATGAGGCGGCGGCAACGAGGCTTCAAAGGATGAACCAGAGACTGAGGGAACTGGAGATGCAAATGGAGTTGCTTGAAAATGAGATCTGCAAAACCAATCACAATCCTAGTGAAGAATGCCACAGTTGCCTCCTTCCTAGCTTAGTTTACGGGTTTCGGGTTTAATTAAGGCAACCGAGCTCCGATTCTTTCCCTAGCTTGCTTCACTTTGTAAATTTTTCTATTTATTTATTAGTTCGTCTTCTTGAAGTACATTTTTATTTGAAAATTTATCAGATGATTACTTGGTGAGTATTGCTTCTGATGTTATTTTAGTGGTACGAATTAATATTACCTCATTCATACAACCCAATCAATTATTTTTAATAATAGTTCTCTAAAACGAAATTTAATATGTTTTGGCGGTGAGAAATCCAGTCCAATCCAATCCAATTAACCTATTAAAATGAAATTTAATAGTTCTCCAAAAATAATAAAAACACGTTTGAGGTGAAAAATCTAAAAAGTGACGTTGTAAATAACGGTATGCGCTTGTCGGACGAACAGGGTACCCGCCAAGCGATTAATCGGAAATAATCGGAAATAATCAGTCATAATCGAATAAAATTGGTAGATTAATCGGGAAATTCCTTGACGGTTGGTCACCGCCAACGACTATTGGTCGATTAATTGGCCTAAACGGACATTTTTTACAACACTACTTAACATATCGTTTTGGCCAATTTTATAGTAAAAAGATAGTGATTTCGCTATATATTTGAACATTATTACAAGCTCATCAATTAGCAATTGAAATCTGGATAAGTTAGAGATATTTGGTAAGGCATACATTTCTTAAATTTCTGAAGGGACTTATTGCACGTGTTTAGGCAATGATAAAACAATTAAATTAATAACATGAACTCGGAGCTTGACCCTGTTGTTTTCTCAAAAAAAAAAAACATAAGCTCAAATATAAATGAAATAGTATGACCCATGGGTTGATAGTTTCCATTGTAAGACTCACTTGACAATAGTCATCATTCATTTTTCATATAATCTTTTTTAATAATAACCAAATTACTACACTATAGCAATAAAGAAATTACATTAAAGTTCTAAGGATAAGCTCGCATGCCGCTAAATGATACATAATAAGCAACATGCAAGTCACTTTTAATTATTAAAATAAATTAATTCACAGAGCACCTTAGGCCGCAATTGCACACATCATTCATGTATTCATTATAATAAAACACACAAGGCAATGGAGTCATATTATTCACATAATCCGTAACTGAAAAAAGAGTTAGTAGAATCCAATTACACGAAAAAAAATTCTTTTTCGGATTCTTCAAAATAATCATATAATAGAATCAATCTAATTGATTCAATATCCTTAAAATAATTTTTTCAGATGAATCAATTAATCCAAATTTGAACCAATCCAATTGATTCAATTTGTTAGAAATTTAATTGATATGGTTATTTCTTTAAGTCTTAATCTCACAGAAAAACTGCCATCTATTCGTATAACTAATTAATCCAATTGATTCATTTCAGACGTTAATCTCATTAACAATCAACAGCAAGCATATATATCATACTATATATCATGGATCTAGAATTAATCCAACACAGGTGGCTCTCATACCATTTTAGTTTCCAGGTAGGGTATAGATGTACAGTTCAATTGCAATTCAGTCAATTAATCACTATCTAACCAGAATCCATGAATAAAATAATTCCAAGATAAGAGTTTACCACTAGATGTGCAGTGGAGACTTTGTCTGAAAATTATTTACTGTCTTCATGATTGTAAGTATTCTGATTTGTCTGCCAAATTTTGTATCAAGTTATAGCTTTCTTTTCTTTTACGTGAAAATTTATATTAATCAATCGCTTGCTGCTTCTTTATTACACCAGTTGAACAGAATTATAGTATTTCCAAATTGTAACTAAAGATAAGTACTTAGCACTAATTTAATGACCTGCTATACTAACATATTGACGAATTTGTATACTCAGCAAAAAATTAGTAACCTCTCCACATATGTATCTTGTGCATATGGCACATTCCCTGGAATGCTAAAAACGATAGCCATGTGCGAACCAAACTGGTAATAACATATTTCTTGGAATGTTGAAGCGATAGCTATGCGCGAATCAAACATAGTAATGGCACTACCTTGGAATGATATTCTTGGCATTACATTCCTTGGAATCCTTCTATTCCCTGGAATGACCTATAGCACGAACCAAACGCCTCCTTAGTATCCACACTAACATATTCGAAACAACCGTGAGTTGGAGTACTAGCACTAACTGACAACCCCTCTTTCTCACTCTCTCTTTTAGATGCGTGTTAAGATGAATCAAATTTTCGATCTAATCTAAATATGAACTGCTGCTACTGTGTTTTCTCAGTCTAACTGAAAAATTGAACAACACATAATACATGTATAATACATCGCACATTTTAGAAACATCCATTCAGTTTGCACTATTCAGAGAGAGTGCAAAATTTCTGGGCCCATATCACCCAATTTAATTTAATCCATATTTAATTCTATAAATTAACTATTAATTTCAGTCCACGACTTTACCATGTAGGACATTATTTCAAACACCATGTATATACACTTTACATACACAGTCGCTAGATAAAAATGTAACTCATATTACGTGTTTTATTATGGTTTTTAGGAGTTTTTATTGTCCTTCCGCTGGTAATTCTTTTATTAGTAGTACTGAAAAACATATATGGATTTTTCCTCAAAAAATAACAGCATATGAATTTGTGGGAAAGTATTGTTTTTATTGCTTTAAACCAATGCTTAGATACTAAGTACGGTAATTAAATAAAGAGGGATGCTTCTATGGGCATAAGGATCTATTTGGAAAATGAACATATTTCATTTTCAAGTTCAAACAGTCGATCCGACCGTTCAACATTTCTCCATATTAAAATATACTTGGAGGTCAAATTTTACATTTTTTTGAATTGTTTTACTTTATTAAGTATTTTACAAAACTAGTCAAATTCAGACCATTGAATTTTGTACCCATCTTAATAAATTAAAAAAATTCAAAAAAATGTAAAATTTGACCTCCAAGTACATTATATATGGAGAAAATGTTGAACGGTCGGATCGACTGTTTAAACTTTGAAAATGAAAATATGCTCATTTTACAAATAGGTCCTTATGCCCATAGAAGAATTTGTCTTCATATCAAACAAATATTTGAAGCTCATGATATAACACCATGCGGGCGCAGTCAATTGCGCTGGGGCTACGTCGAGATGTCGCAATATCTCGCGTACAAACTTAGATACCCTTACTTTGAAGCCACATTTCGGCATCTTCCAGTACAGGCATATCCCACGACCTGAGTCATGCGTTCGGTCATCAGGACCCGGAGCTACCAGCTTGAGGGCATCCTGAGGATATTTTTCTGTCATCTTCGGGCACAAGTTCTTCATAAAAAGCATCTGCATAAGCTTTACATTGAACGACTAGTTTTGGGGGATACTAGCAGATACTGGGAACAACAGATCACCTTTGTGACCATCCCGGGGAGCCGCCTTTTCCTTTGGTTTCTGATTTCTTTTTCGGGGCTCCAAAGGCTCACGAGATGTTCCCGCTGAGGCTTCAACAAGTTCACCCCGAGGCGAACTTTCTTCGTGTTCCCCATTTCCTTCGCTATACTGTTCGCCTTCAGCTTCTTCTGAAGCCTCCGGGTTAGTAAAGGTCAAGCCATGAATGCTCTTACCCCTACCCGGGTGAAAAACCTGCTATGGAAACGGGGACTGTTCCCCCGAAGTAGTCGGTGACGAATTCCGAGATCCTTCTTGTTCTTCGGCCATTTCTAAATTAACGAAGAAACAGGATTGGCTTAGCTAACCGCTATTATTTGTCTCTAAGGTATTACATTTACCGACTTATCACATACAATCAATTGCCGAGGTTAGGTCATTAATCCTAAGGTTGACAACATTACCATGCCTATGTGGTCAACTACATTACTATTGACCTCGGCAAATATTCATATACAGTCCCAAATAAACTTTATCAATAAGGCCGACTATCGAGATGGTAAAAATTACCTTATGTTGAGATTTCTTTTCAACGTGGTCTTCGGCAGATGTCTTCTCCGAGGTCTTTCGAATGCACTGAACTCGCTCCGCTATCACAGAGAACACTTTCGCTTTGTGGCTCCGAGATCGATTTGCTCACAATAAACGATAATGAATGAGTAAGGCGGGATGAGATATATATTGGGGTCTCCATTTTCCCGCTCAGTACTCGCCGAATTTCGAAAGGAGCCACGAAGCATCGCGTTTCATCATGGCGATGCCTCGATTCCCGCGCATAATCCAGGGAATCGGGCTCTTACCGAGTTGACGCGCCAGGTGTCATGCGGGGATTGCGCCATAACCACGTACCTCTGACTGATTTGATGGCTGACGACGGTTAACGGAAGACGAGGCGTCGAGTAATCAATGCCGGTATACTATATATACTCCCTCCGTCTCCCTTTAACGGAACACACATCGATCACAGTTATCACTTTCAACTCGGGCTACAATTCGATGGCTGAAACTAAGCAAATGAAGGGCGAGTTAAGTTGGAGAATGATGACATTACGTTACTTCGCGCATCTCCCCAACATCAAGACCCTGAGGTCAACATCGAGCCACCTGTGAATACCCCGAGAAAGAAGACGATGACCCGCTAGCTTGGGATCGGTGCGCTGTTTGCAAAACTCGGGGAAACTATCAGCGCCATGTTCCATTGTGACGGTTGTGAAGAAGCTTTTCCACCCCGGGTGTCGGGCTCGAAGATCACCGCGGAACCATGGTGATCCCCGCTTCACATCCTTCATTTGCAAACAATGCCGTGATCAAGAATATCGGATTAAGCGCTCCCGTCATGAATAGCTTTATCTGTTTATAGACTATCACGGGAATAGCCCGCCTTTTGTTTGTTACAATATGAACTTCTCAAATTTACATGTATGCTCATCCGAGGTTCTTACCTCGTTTTGTTTTCATTATATATATTTTGCATCAACATTTCCTCTTTAGCTCTTAATGCCACCTCGTATGGGTCAATCTGATCACCTCGAGAATAACGAAAGCTTGTCATTTCGTACAAAATACACAACAACCAACGTCATTTATGGCAAGTAGCTAGCAGTTACTTATTTTGACAGTATGGTCCACAGTATTTATGGCAATATTACCCCTTACGACTATAAATAACAAACTCACCATACGTAAAAAAGGACACATCTTTACTCTTTGCCTTTTACCAATCGTTACCACACTTCCGAGATGCCTATCAAAAGAGTGGTCCTCTAAAAACAAAAAACCCCTCACCATGGTCAGAGTAGTCATGACCAGACTCCCAAACGTAGCCGTAGCCAACCTCGCCCCAAACCTCGTCGCCCTCATGTCCCGCGACGGGTCCTATCTCGGCCCGAGAGATGGACTCTACTCCAACATTTTCCCGAAGAGGATTTAGATTGGATGCTCGCGAACGAAGATCTCCAATTTGCGACCTTATTGACCTCACCCTCGCAGGAGCCCATTGTTCACTAAGGAGGATGAGAACGACATCTATAAATTTGACTTAGAGCCCAAGTTGCGTTGGTGTGTCCTATGTCACGACCAAGCGTACAAGCACGAGATGGCGAATGCCGGATGTGCTACGAGTGGAGTTGCTTCCACCACTATGACATCCAAGGCCGTTCAGACCCCCGTCGTCGGTTTTGGAAGTGCCCGGGGTGTTTATCACGTAATTGCGGAGGACCGAGTCTGTACACCGCTACCCAACATGAACTCAACGACGATAACCTTTTGAAAACACCGACAACGACATGGTGTAAGTGTGATTTTCAACTTAGAAACGCGACATCACACCCGTCTTTTGCTGAACATGGCCATCACGGTGCGTGGAAGGCGCGACATGACAGATATGGCGCCCATGGTGGAAATATTCTTCCAGGCACTATATAATATCATGTCTCATGTTTAGTCTAATTAGGCGTTGTAGTGATTTCGATATTTTACTAGATCGAGGCGTTGTATGATTCGATGTTTTCTTATATTTAGGCTTGTTCTGCTTTTACGATATCAATACTTATAATTCTATGAATTCCTTTTTTTCATTTATGTTTGACTAACTCGAGATACCATCTGACTTGTCAAAAATATATATATATATATAGATATATATATATATATATATATATATATATATAATAAACTACTCAACACATTAACTGTGGGTAGCATATCAACACTAACTGTGGAATACATACCGAGATACTTATACATTACACATTAACTTCGGGTTACATGTCTGGGATAGATGACCGACATGTTTTAACCCAAGATGAGACTCACCAACACATAGATAACATTTAATAAAGTATGTTTTATGAATTATCCACCCTCAAGTCGAAAGCATCTCGCTGATGCATTCCGACTTCGGGGGCTAATGATAGGGCCATGTTCCACAGGCCCTTTACTTGTTCCAAACTGGGCCATGAAAGACTGGGATTCGGACCTTTACAAGGCCAACCCGACGTCATATGAAAAAGCCCAAAAGCTCGTTAAGCCGGGGCCCAATATGCCGCCCCAAACCAGAGCCTTAAATAGGCCCACGCCAACCGACATACGGGATAGCCGGGGAAACGGCTAGCTTAATGCCGACGTCCCAGTACGCTAGCTTAATGCCCACGTCCCAGTACGGCTGACATAACTGCCCACGTTCTCCATAAACGCCCGAGATGACAGTTATGGCTGTATTATATAAGGCAGTGATTCCCATGAAACGGGGGACGCATTTTTCAACTAGGGGAAAGATCATACAGGTTAGAGTCCGAATCTCTTACAAACCACCACCCCGAGTTCTCAACTCAATCCACACCTCGGCCTGCCATCCCTTAGCAGGACGAATCCAGTTAGCCCAAATTTCCCATACGGCCTCATCTCCCGAGATAGGACGTATCACTACCAATATCTGAAGTATGTGTAGGATCTGATTATTCATCGTTGCAGTTGCTCAGTTGCTGTCTCTACCCTTTTCATTTTGAAAGAAGGTAAAAAAGCTTCCGTCCAATTGCTTTTCAATTAGAATAATATTACTCTAGAAGAGTTCCAATACCTCGTGTCTTTCATGCAACTCATATTTATATGTATTTTTCAAAATCCAAATTGTCGATCCAAACCACTCCATATGATATCCATACTAAATATGCTTGGATGAAATTTTATAATTTTTGAAATTTTTTTACTATTTTTAAGATAGGTACAAAATATTGTTTTAAACACGGTGATTTGTACTATCTTAAAAAATAGTAAAAAAATTTCAAAAATTATAAAATTTCTCCAAGCATATTTTAGTATGGATATCATATGGAGTGGTTTGGATCGACAATTTGGATTTTGAAAATACATATAAAATATGAGTTGCATGAAAGACACGAGGTATTGGAACTCTTCTAGAGTAAATATTATTCTAATTGAAAAGCAAATTGGACGGAAGCTTTTTACCTTCTTTCAAAATGAAAAGGGTAGAGACAGCAACTGAGCAACTGCAACGATGAATAATCAGATCCTACACATACTTCAGATATTGGTAGTGATACGTCCTATCTCGGGAGATGAGGCCGTATGGGAAATTTGGGCTAAACTGGATTCGTCCTGCTAAGGGATGGCAGGCCGAGGTGTGGATTGAGTTGAGAACTCGGGGTGGTTTGTAAGAGATTCGGACTCAACCTGTATGATCTTTCCCCTAGTTGAAAAATGCGTCCCCCGTTTCATGGGAATCACTGCCTTATATAATACAGCCATAACTGTCATCTCGGGCGTTTATGGAGAACGTGGGCAGTTATGTCAGCCGTTACTGGGACGTGGGCATTAAGCTAGCCGTTACTGGGACGTCGGCATTAAGCTAGCCGTTTCCCCGGCTATCCCGTATGTCGGTTGCGTGGGCCTATTTTAAGGCTCTGGTTTGGGGCCGGCATATTGGGCCCCGGCTTAACGAGCTTTTGGGCTTTTCATATGGACGTCGGGTTGGCCTTGTAAAGGTCCGAATCCCAGTCTTTCATGGCCCGTTTGGAACAAGTAAAAGGGCCTGTGGAACATGGCCCTATCATTAGCCCCCGAAGTCGGAATGCTCACGAGATGCTTTCGACTTGAGGGTGGATAGTCATAAAACATACTTTATTAACTGTTATCTATGTGTTGGTGATGTATCATCTTGGGTTTAAAACATGTCGGTCATCTATCCCAGACATGTAACCCTAAGTTAATGTGTTAATGTATAAGTATCTCGGTATGTATTCCACAGTTAGTGTTGATATGCTACCCACAGTTAATGTGTTGAGGAGTTTATTATTATTATTATTATATATATATATATATATATATATATATATTTTTTGACAAGTCAGATGGTATCCGAGTTAGTCAAACATAAATGAAAAAAGGAATCATAGACGTTATAAGTATTGATATCGTAAAAGCAGAACAAACCTAAATATAAGAAAACATCGAAATCATACAACGCCTCGATCTAGTAAATATCGAAATCATACAACGCCTAATTAGACTAAACATGAGACATGATATTATATAGTGCTGGAAGAATATTTCCACCATGGGCGCCATATCTTGTCATGTCGCGCCTTCCACGCACCGTGATGGCCATGTTCAGCAAAAAGACGGGTGTGATGTCGCTTTTCTAAGTTGAAAATCACACTTACACCATGTCGTTGTCGGTGTCTTCAAAAAGGTTATCGTCGTTGAGTTCATGTTGGGTAGCGGTGTACAGACTCGGTCCTCCGCAATTACGTGATAAACACCCCGGGCACTTCCAAAACCGACGACGGGGGTCTGAACGGCCTTGGATGTCATAGTGGTGGAAGCAACTCCACTCGTAGCACATCCGGTATTTCGCCATCTCGTGCTTGTATGCTTGGTCGTGGCATAGGACACACCAATGCAACTTGGGCTCTAAGTCAAATTTATAGATGTCGTTCTCATCCTCCTTAGTGAACGATGGTGCTCCTGCGAGGGTGAGGTCAATAAGGTCGCAAATTTGGAGATCTTCGTTCGCGAGCATCCAATCTAAATCCTCTTCGGGAAAATGTTGGAGTAGAGTCCATATCTGTGGCCGAGATAGGACCCGTCGCGGGACATGAGGGCGACGAGGTTTGGGGCGAGGTTGGCTACGGCTACGTTTGGGAGTCTGGTCATGACTACTCTGACCATGGTCGAGGGGTTTTTTGTTTTTAGAGACCACTCTTTTGATAGGCATCTCGGAAGTGTGGTAACGATTGGTAAAAGGTAAAGAGTAAAGATGTGTCCTTTTTTACGTATGGTGAGTTTGTTATTTATAGTCGTAAGGGGTAAATATTGCCATAAATACTGTGGGCCATACTGTCAAAATAAGTAACTGCTAGCTACTTGCCATAAATGACGTTGGTTGTTGTGTATTTTGTACGAGATGACAAGCTTTCGTTATTCTCGAGGTGGTCAGATTGACCCATACGAGGTGGCATTAAGAGCTAAAGAGGAAATGTTGATGCGAAATATATATTAATGAAAACAAAACGAGGTAAGAACCTCGGATGAGCATACATGTAAATTTGAGAAGTTCATATTGTAACAAACAAAAGGCGGGCTATTCCCGTGATAGTCTATAAACAGATAAAGCTATTCATGAAGGGAGCGCTTAGTCCGACATTCTTGATCAAGGCATTGTCTGCAAATGAAGGATGTGAAGCGGGGATCACCATGGTTCCGAGGTGATCTTCGAGCCAGACACCCGGGGTGAAAAGCTTCTTCACAACCGTTACAATGGAACATGCGCTGATAGTTTCCCCGAGTTTTGCAAACAGCGCACCGATCCCAAGCTAGCGGGTCATCGTCTTCTTTCTCGGGGTTATTCACGGGTGGCTCGATGTTGACCTCAGGGTCTTGATGTTGGGGAGATGCGCGAAGTAACGTAATGTCATCATTCTCCAACTTAACTCTGCCCTTCATTTGCTTAGTTTCAGCCATCGAATTGTAGCCCGAGTTGAAAGTGATAACTGTGATCGATGTGTGTTCCGTTAAAGGGAGACGGAGGGAGTATATATAGTATACCGGCATTGATTACTCGACGCCTCGTCTTCCGTTAACCGTCGTCAGCCATCAAATCAGTCAGAGGTACGTGGTTATGGCGCAATCCCCGCATGACACCTGGCGCGCGTCAACTCGATAAGAGCCCGATTTCCTGGATTATGCGCGGGAATCGAGGCATCGCCATGATGAAACGCGATGCTTCGTGGCTCCTTGTCGAAATTCGGGCGAGTACTGAGCGGGAAAATGGAGACCCCAATATATATATCTCATCCCGCCTTACTCATTCATTATCGTTTATTGTGAGCAAATCGATCTCGGAGCCACAAAGCGAAAGTGTTCTCTGTGATAGCGGAGCGAGTTCAGTGCATTCGAAAGACCTCGGAGAAGACATCTGCCGAAGACCACGTTGAAAAGAAATCTCAACATAAGGTAATTTTTTACCATCTCGATAGTCGGCCTTATTGATAAAGTTTATTTGGGACTGTATATGAATATTTGCCGAGGTCAATAGTAATGTAGTTGACCACATAGGCATGGTAATGTTGTCCACCTTAGGATTAATGACCTAACCTCGGCAATTGATTGTATGTGATAAGTCGGTAAATGTAATACCTTAGAGACAAATAATAGCGGTTAGCTAAGCCAATCCTGTTTCTTCGTTAATTTAGAAATGGCCGAAGAACAAGAAGGATCTCGGAATTCGTCACCGACTACTTCGGGGAACAGTCCCCGTTTCCATAGCAGGTTTTTCACCCGGGTAGGGGTAAGAGCATTCATGGCTTGACCTTTACTAACCCGGAGGCTTCAGAAGAAGCTGAAGGCGAACAGTATAGCGAAGGAAATGGGGAACACGAAGAAAGTTCGCCTCGGGGTGAACTTGTTGAAGCCTTAGCGGGAACATCTCGTGAGCCTTTGGAGCCCCGAAAAAGAAATCAGAAACCAAAGGAAAAGGCGGCTCCCCGGGATGGTCACAAAGGTGATCTGTTGTTCCCAGTATCTGCTAGTATCCGCCAAAACTAGTCGTTCAATGTAAAGCTTATGCAGATGCTTTTTATGAAGAACTTGTGCCCGAAGATGACAGAGAAAAATATCCTCAGGATGCCCTCAAGCTGGTAGCTCCGGGTCCTGATGACCGAACGCATGACTCAGGTCGTGGGATATGCCTGTACTGGAAGATGCCGAAATGTGGCTTCAAAGTAAGGGTATCTAAGTTTGTACGCGAGATATTGCGACATCTCGACGTAGCCCCAGCGCAATTGACTGCGCCCGCATGGTGTTATATCATGAGCTTCAAATATTGTTTGATATGAAGACAAATTCTTCTATGGGCATAAGGACCTATTTGTAAAATGAGCATATTTTCATTTTCAAAGTTTAAACAGTCGATCCGACCGTTCAACATTTTCTCCATATTATAATGTACTTGGAGGTCAAATTTTACATTTTTTTTTTTTTTTTACTATTTATTAAGATGGGTACAAAATTCAATGGTCTGAATTTGACTAGTTTTGTAAAATACTTAATAAATAGTAAAACAATTCAAAAAAAATGTAAAATTTGACCTCCAAGTATATTTTAATATGGAGATAATGTTGAACGGTCGGATCGACTGTTTGAACTTTGAAAATGAAAATATGTTCATTTTCCAAATAGATCCTTATGCCCATAGAAGCATCCCTCTTTATTTAATTACCGTACTTAGTATCTAAGCATTGGTTTAAAGCAATAAAAAACAATACTTTCCCACAAATTCATATGCTGTTATTTTTCTGAGGAAAAATCCATATATGTTTTTCAGTACTACTAATAAAAGAATTACCAGCGGAAGGACAATAAAAACTCCTAAAAACCATAATAAAACACGTAATATGAGTTACATTTTTATCTAGCGACTGTGTATGTAAAGTGTATATATACATGGTGTTTGAAATAATGTCCTACATGGTAAATAGTCGTGGACTGAAATTAATAGTTAATTTATAGAATTAAATATGGATTAAATTAAATTGGGTGATATGGGCCAGAAATTTTGCACTCTCTCTGAATAGGTGCAAACTGAATGGATGTTTCTAAAAATGTGCGATGTATTATACATGTATTATGTGTTGTTCAATTTTTCAGTTAGACTGAGAAAACACAGTAGCAGCAGTTCATATTTAGATTAGATCGAAAATTTGATTCATCTTAACACGCATCTAAAAAGAGAGAGTGAGAAAGAGGGGTTGTCAGTTAGTGCTAGTACTCCAACTCACGGTTGTTTCGAATATGTTAGTGTGGATACTAAGGAGGCGTTTGGTTTGCTATAGGTCATTCCAGGGAATAGAAGGATTCCAAGGAATGTAATGCCAAGAAATATCATTCCAAGGTATGTGCCATTACTATGTTTGATTCGCGCATAGCTATCGCTTCAACATTCCAAGAAATATGTTATTACCAGTTTGGTTCGCACATGGCTATCGTTTTTAGCATTCCAGGGAATGTGCCATATGCACAAGATACATATGTGGAGAGGTTACTAATTTTTTTGCTGAGTATACAAATTCGTCAATATGTTAGTATAGCAGGTCATATAATTAGTGCTAAGTACTTATCTTTAGTTACAATTTGGAAATACTATAAATTCTGTTCAACTGGTGTAATAAACGAAGCAGCAAGCGATTTGATTAATATAAAATTTTCACGTAAAAGAAAAAGAAAGCTATATAACTTGATACAAATTTGGCAGACAAATCAGAATACTTTACAATCATGAAGACAGTAAATAATTTTCAGACAAAGTCTCCACTGCACATCTAGTGGTAAACTCTTATCTTGGAATTAATTTTATTCATGGATTCTGGTTAGATAGTGATTAATTGACTGAATTGCAATTGAACTGTACATCTATACCCTACCTGGAAACTAAAAATGGTATGAGAGCCACCTGTGTTGGATTAATTCTAGATCCATGATATATACGTATGATATATGCTTGCTTGTTGATTGTTAATGAGATTAACGTCTGAAATGAATCAATTGGATTAATTAGTTATACGAATAGATGGCAGTTTTTCTGTGAGATTAAGACTTAAAGAAATAACCATATCAATTAAATTTCTAACAAAATTGAATCAATTGGATTGGTTCAAATTTTGGATTTTTGATTCATCTGAAAAAATTATTTTAAGGATATTGAATCAATTAGATTGATTCTATTATATGATTATTTTGAAGAATCCGAAAAAGAATTTTTTTCGTGTAATTGGATTCTACTAACTCTTTTTTACAGTTACGGATTATGTGAATAATATGACTCCATTGCCTTGTGTGTTTTATTATAATGAATACATGAATGATGTGTGCAATTGCGGCCTAAGGTGCTCTGTGAATTAATTTATTTTAATAATTAAAAGTGACTTGCATGTTGCTTATTATGTATCATTTATGCGGCATGCGAGCTTATCCTTAGAACTTTAATGTAATTTCTTTATTGCTATAGTGTAGTAATTTGGTTATTATTAAAAAAGATTATATGAAGGATGAATTATGACTATTGTCAAGTGAAGTCTTACAATGGAGACCATCAAACCATGGGTCATACTATTTCATTTATATTTTGAGCTTATGTTATTTTTTTTTTGAGAAAACAACAGGGTCAAGCTCCGAGTTCATGTTATTAATTTAATTGTTTATATCATTGCCTAAACACGTGCAATAAGTCCCTTCAGAAAATTTAAGAAATTGTATGCCTTACCAAATATCTCTAACTTATCCAGATTTCAATTGCTAATTGATGAGCTTGTAATAATGTTCAAATATATAGCGAAATCACTCTTTTTACTATAAAATTGGCCAAAAACGATATGTTAAGTAGTGTTGAAAAAATGTCCGTTTAGGCCAATTAATCGACCAATTAGTCGTTGGCGGTGACCAAACCGTCAAGGAATTTCCCGATTAATCTACCAATTTTATTCGATTATGACTAATTATTCCCGATTAATCGCTTGGCGGTACCCTGTTCGTCCGACAAGCGCATACCGTTATTTACAACGTCACTTTTTTAGATTTTTCACCTCAAACGTGTTTTTTTTTATTATTTTTGGAAAACTATTAAATTTCATTTTAATAGGTTAATTGGATTGGATTGGACTGGATTTCTCACCGCCAAAAACATATTAAATTTCGTTTTAGAGAACTATTATATAAAAAATATATTGATTGGGTTGTATTGAATGAGGTAATATTAATTCGTACCACTAAAATAACATCAGAAGCAATACTCACCAAGTAATCATCTGATAAATTTTCAAATAAAAATGTACTTCAAGAAGACGAACTAATAAATAAATAGCAAAAATTTACAAAGTGAAGCAAGCTAGGGAAAGAATCGGAGCTCCAGTTGCCTTAATTAAACCCGAAACCCGTAAACTTAGCTAGGAGGCAACTGTGGCCATTCTTCACTAGGATTGTGATTGGTTTTGCAGATCTCATTTTCAAGCAACTCCATTTGCATCTCCAGTTCCCTCAGTCTCTGGTTCATCCTTTGAAGTCTCGTTGCCGCCGCCTCATCTGTTTCGGTATATCCATCAGTTTAAGTAACTCGATATATAGTCGATATAATTTCATATAAGATTCCAAGTTATAAAGAGACACATACCAAGTTGAGAAATGAACTCGGAGATAAATACAACATCACCACCATTGTTATTGGAAGAGAAGGGGGTTTCTTTTTGTGAAATTGTGCCTC
>JAJGRW010002617.1:0-31745 GCA_025461045.1 Carex parvula | reverse complement strand
GGTCCCAATACGGACGTATCACCTGATACGGTCCGTAACCGAAGGCGCCTCTTGGGGAATAACTGCCGACAGCTGTATCCAGATCAGTTTCTTAGGCCCTACTCAATCTCCAGACGTCCCTCCACTCCTATATAAGGCCCCTCGGCAGAAGAAGAAGCTATCTTTGTAATTAGGGTTAGATTTGATTAAAGTGAGAAGAGAGGAGTGCTTGTAACAATGCCGTTCCGCGGCTAAGTTCCTTTTCTTAGGGCTAGGCAGTAACCTTGTTACTCTTGATGTTTTGATATATATTTCTGTTGATTATGATTTCTTGTTGTTGAATCTAAATGCTTTTGTGATTTACTATCTCTTCATCTAACTTCAATGATCTAGTTTGAGTCCGTTAGGGTAGTGACAGTACTTTAATGGTAAGAGAAACTATTTGTATGAATTAGCCTCGTTGAGATCTATTAGGTTTATGTGAAGAAAACCTTAGCGGGGAAACCATAAACCAGACCAACAAAATGCGTACCAAATTCCATCACTTGCGTAAGGAAAATCACAGTGATCTGTGTAGTAATTTGGGATATTTAAGAGATCAGTCATTTGCGTAAGAAAACTCGCAGTGTCCTATGTAGAATCTCGATTAAAGATCTGTCGTTCTTGCGTAACATAAATCGCAATGACCTATGTGGTGTCTTTCATAAAACAACAATAGGAAATCAGACGCAACAGGAATATATTGTCAAAGCGGATTGAGTATCAATGGTGTGCCAAAACCCTAGGAATTCTCATCTCTATCTTATTTTAATTACTGTTAATTGCTTCATAATTTACATTGATCACAACAACATCTCTCAATTTTCAGATTTCGTCTAGCCTTTCGAAAGATTGTGGTTTGATCGCTCAAAACTCTGAACCAATATTCCCTGTGGATTGACCTCGAATATACTACTCGATAGGATTGTGCGCTTGCAGTCCGAACCGATAGCATTTCCAAATTTATAAATATTAAAAGAAAAATTGCTCCCTTTTGAGTGATCAAGCTTTTTGGCGCCATTGCCGGGGAGTAACGGTTCATTGTGCAAGGCCTCGCGAGACGCCCTTGCTTTGACCATTGAATCCAATTAACTAGAAACGCCTAGATTTCTTTTTATTTTCTGCATTTTATTTTTCTTATTCGTTTTTCATTTTATTTTTCTTTTATTTTCAGTTTTTAGTTTCATTTTTAGATTTCCTTTTCTTTTTAGGACACTGCACGCTGGCCGAATCATCCGTACGAAGATCCCTAGGGATTGCTAGTAGGAGAGGACAATTCACTTCCACATCACCGATAAGAACCAATCCGAACCGATAGCATTTCCGAGTTTATAAATATTAAAAGAAACATCGCTCTCTTTTGAGTGATCAAAGACAAAAGTAGTTAGAGTTAAAACTACATAGATTTAGAATTCAAAGGCTTGCAAATAGATGTTTAAATGTTTGCGAGTAACATTGTAAATTGTTATAAACAAAACTGAAAAAACTTGAATATGAGCGCTAGAAATGGAAGTTAGACAAAATTAGAAAGCTTTTTCTGTTAAACTAGTTGGGGGATGCGCTCAGGTATGATGGCTTGGGGGGCCAGAACATTTTTTTTTTATATTTGAACTCTAGAACTTATAATATAATAGTCAAATTTAATCGCATATGGTGTGAAGAAATAATTTATGCAATAGTGTGATTTAAATTCCGCTATATGTTATATTCAAAGAGCAGTACCTCATGTCTTTCATGCCTCAATCATAACTCACATCCTCAACTCCATTTGTAAACTCCAAAAAGTTGATGTGAACCGCTCTACATTATCTCCATATTAATATGTGTTTGAAAGACATAATTTTATTTTTGGAAATCTATTACTATTTTTTAGATCGGCAAAAAATCACTATTTTTTTTATGGTCCAGAATCTTCTATCACAAGTAAAGAAGACACGACTATACACAGTTCTGAAAGCTAATGACACACGGTTACACGACTGTGTTCTCGAGGGTCGTGTATGAATAAGAGGGGGTACATTTTACACGGTTTCTGAACCGTTTCTATATAGCACTGACATACACGGTTAAAATAACTCAATCATGTCAGATCTAAAAAAAAGATGCGGAAAATGGTGATTTCTACACAGTCAAAGTAACCCTATGCAATAACAAGGGTTATATAGATGGTTTCTACAAGACATCCATCTATTATTTAGGTAGCATACACGGTTTGTTGTTTAGAACGGTTTATGTTTTGAATTTTTTTAAAATGATTTATAAAAGGCTATTTTTTACCCATATTTCCTAGCCATTAAAAATACAATATTACACATCTGTAATTCATTCACAATATATAGTATCAATATGCATTTATAATTCAACATGCATAAAACAATATTCAATATTTCAACATTCAACGTTCATATACATCCATAATTCAACATATTTGTTGAATTGAAAGTTAAAGGTGAACAACCATTTAGAAGAACAGAGAAATCCCCAAAACATGGTTTGCTTGTTCACCCAAAAAAAAAAAGTAAATATTATAAAAAGAATTGTAACAAAATGAAACCCAAAAACAGGACCTGAGGCATGGCGAAAGCAAGCAAAGTCATTAGAGGATACTTTACCATGCCATGAAACATCTGCGCCTTGTACACAGTTCCCACCTCCAGTGCTGCTTTCGGGTGAGGTTATCATGAATTGCAAAGTTTCACAAGCTACTTCATGTCCATTTTTCTTTCCTATCAAAATTTGCTAAGTATTGAACATTAACAAATCACAAATAAGTTAATGAGACATGCAAGAAGAGCGAGCAACATCACAAACATTACAAACATTACAAAATAAAGCTGAATCTCAATATATACATACCTAACATAAAGTAGGCTCTATGTAGTAACTAGCAAAACACAGAAGCACTCTAAGTTATAAACAAAACACATTTGCAATTATACAGAGAAAAGGACTATTCCCATATAATTATCCAGTGTACCATATGTACAACAAATGTTTATCCATTGGAACTGAATATCATTATAACTAGAAGACTTCATCATAAAATTCAAAAGATGGTGAATCACTTGTCCACCAATTAATCTCAATCTCCAACTCTGCTATCATTGTTGCAAATAATATAATAATTATATAACATCTGAATTTACCTGTATAATTCAAATAAATCGCATCAAATTCACTTTGTTCTTTAAGAAAAAATTTCAAATTCAACCTAAATTCGAAGTTAGGGCTTCATTTGCAAGTATGGTAGTACTTTCATAATAATATAATGGGTAATTATAATTTCCCCTGACTATCTATCCCCCATATTTTCCCTGTAACTTGGTCATTGCGCATAACAGTACAACTATCAATCCAACTCCAACTTAACTGTCTTACCGTCTTTCTTTTCCGATCGAGAAAAAGAAAATCCCAACGATATTCTGCCAAACACCTCTCCAACTCTAAACCATAAAACTTACGACAATGGCATCAACAGCTGTCCGTCCAAACCCTAAACTCCACCACCACTGTCTCTTCCTCACTCGCCTCTACTCCACCGCTCTCGACCTGCACAAGCTTCCTCCAATCCGATCACGTGCCTGAAAGCCGCCGCGAGCCCGACCTAGACTTGATTTGCCTGAAATTCCAAGGAAGTTCTTTAATTACTTGAAAAATCGAACCAAGCTCACTTGATTTTACCTCTTAACGGACCAGACATCGCACGATCTAGTTATGGCTTCTTTCTATGATTTCTCATTAGGGTGTGAATCTTACTTTTTACTTCAGGTTCTTGACCTAATTGGCCCTTGGGCAAATTAATACAAGTATCTAATATTTTCTCTTTACTGTGCCAATTGAGTACTTAGTATTTTCTCTTTAGTGTACCTAAATTGGCTGAACTCTTGATTTTTGATATGTAGCTCAAAACCTAACATGTACGTTTCGGTACTGAGCTCACATGGTCTTATACCAAGGGGTACCCTGATGAGCAGCCCGTAAAATTCATGAGAAATTAAGAAGGATTTGAAAAGTGTCCCCAATTTGGTTCAATTTCTTGACCCAAGCCCATTGAACACTGCGAAGAAGTATGCAATTGGTTTTTTGTTAATGCTTTTGTCGAGTAAGAAGTGTGTCTCCATGTTTGCAGATAATATGTGAAAAGGGAAGAAGAGGTGTCAAGGATTGTGTACTGGTGCAATAGGTGGGCCTCTAGGATCACTACTGCAATTCAGGAAGGGCCAATACAATCAGGTACCTCTGTACCAGTAAACTCGTACCAGTATGTGGACGGCTCATGGGCGGTATCGGGTGAAACGGGTATCGGGTTGTACATGGTTAAGGATGGGGAGCTGATTGAATGGATATCCAAATCAATTGAAGCCTCTAGTCCCAATCAGTCCAAAGCATGGGCCTTCCTGGAGGGTTGCAAGCTGTTGTTGAAACACTAAGGCCAATTACCCCAACATACCCAACATAGAGGTGTATGAATGAATACTTGATGTCTTAGGTATGAATACTTCAACGTGTATGAATGAATACTTGATACCTTAGGTATGAATACTTCAACGTATATGTATGAATACTTTATATCTTATGTATGAATATTTCAACGTATATGTATGAATACTTCAGTGAAGTATGTTTTGTTTCTTTTAAATATTTTATTTTTGTTTGTAACATTTCAATTACATGATCTGTAAAATTTGATAGATTATTTTTATTTCGACAATGAAACATGTGGCACCTATTTTTTATTTTCAAAAAATACAATTGAACTAGAAAACAATAAAGCAATGTTCAATACTATTCGGCTGCTCTTGTAAAATTAATTGTGGGTGCACATATGCTTGTAATACTCTTGATACATGAACTATTTACACTTACACGACGAGGTATGAATACATGCTCGATGAGATATCAATACTTACATGACGAGGTATGAATATTTGTGCAACGGCCAACTCGAAAGTATGTTATCATGGATCTCATTTGAAAGAAAAAATTGTGTAGAAGACATTCGTGGTTTTAGATTTGCAAAATTTCTCACAGATCGTCAGAAATATTGGTTACGATTGAACGGAGAAAAAAATACAACCTCTAAAAACGTGTAAAAGATGGGTGAGTGATGTGTCCAGTTTTTGTTTTAAATACTTGATATCTTAGGTATGAATACTTGATGTAATATATATCAATACTTGATGTATTATATATGAATACTTGCACATGCCAGTTGTAAAATCTTTCAAATATTAGGTGGTCCCGAAATAGTAATTGGTCCCCCAAGTAGTTAGTAGTTACTCAAGTAGTTAATGATTGGGAGAAGAAATGGGGGAAGGTTATGGGGGGAAGAAATGCCATGAGACGTGAAAGGACATTGTATCTGGCAGTATCTTTCATGTGACATGATTGTACAGTTAGCTAAAAATTTGAAATCGAGTCCACAATTAATTGAACCTGTATGTGAATGCCAATGACGCTTCTCACAAGACAAGTCATGTGAAAGGGTTAAAATTATTCCCATATCTAACCACTTTGTCCACAATTAATCTAACAACTTTCCCATTCCAACAACTATGTTAGTTAATCATTTCCTATTGTTGTTTAGTACAAATGATGAGCTGGGTACAGATAGACGATCTGAAGTTCTGAACTCGACTATATCAACCGAATTAAACAAATGAAGTGCCTGGCTGTTCTATGCGCGCGACATACTACATGTTCTGATACTCTGGCAGAACTTGATACCAGTGCATACCGGAACGAACTTGAGACCTTATCTGGCAAAAAATTATGTACTTAAAATTTTAATAAATGATGTGCTATGCTACCTTATCTGCGTCATGCAGGTATAAACATGTAGAGCAACCAAGTTTTTTGTGTACTTGGGGTATTTTATATTTTAAATTATACTGGAGAATTGTATCCCTATACCCCACCCGAAATCTTTCAACAATTTCCTAAAATATGAGTAACATTTTATTTCAACAATTATTAAATAGGTTGTCATCATTATGACAACATTTTTGTTATCAGTAGAACTTTTTTTCAACTTTTCTTATATATATATATATTCTTTTGAATATTTAATCTGCACAAAATAACATCCGACTGTGCCACTTCTCTCGACATCTAATGATAAACTTATATATGTTTTTTTTAAGAAGTTGGCAGTCAATATCAAGTTTGTATGTAATGATAAACTTCAATGTTAAATTTAATTTAACATGAATAATGGGTTTAGATAGGATTAAATTTTCCAAATTTAATACATAGAATGTCAATTTTAAGTATCAAATTTTAATCAATTTAACCTTCAATTATTAATTTTTTATGTGTCAAATTTGTAAAGAGGAAATATACGAAATATTTTTTTTTTAATAAATGTGGGTCAATCTATAAAGTATCCTAATCATTATTGCTTGTCCAAATCAATGTTTTTAGCTGCCCTAACTATCATTTCATTTCTCAATCTCCGAAGCAACAGTAACTTGTAATATCTTTTCTTCAAATTTCTTATCAGCTAGCTGAAGAAATTCTTAACATGTATTACGAAATGATTGGTCGGCATCAAAACGAAATAATCTCCATTGATTGATAACAATCCTACATAATTAATTCTTTTGTCTTATCTAATCTATTTTAATCTCAATAATGGATTACAGAATAATTTGTCTAGTCATTTCTTATGGTCTGATCGCATCTATTTCGGATTCTATAATTTATTAGTACGTTAGATCTGGACATCCCACCTACTTAATAGAAAATACCCTATTGACTGGTAATACGTACATCTTACCTTATCATCTTAGTTTTAAATTTAGGTTAAGCCTACGATGATAATTTATAGTAACAAGACCTAATGAATGTATACCTCGCTATAGACAATTTAGTAGAGGTGAATGTCACCCATAAAGAAAGTGAAGTAAAGAGAAAATTTTCCTACATACGAAAATATTTTCGACGATTGAAACTCATTTTGTATTTTTTATAAAAATAATAATTATAATTTAATAGCAAGGTCAAGCCTCTACATTAAGCGTGAACTATATGCACGATGCTAATTTGCTAATTGTGAACCCATTATCAAATTCAATTGTACAAATTCGACACTTAACAGAATATATTAATTTATGAAGTTATAAAACATTAATTGTATATAATTTTTAAAATTTTTAATCAACTCTATATAAATTTAAAAATGAACAGAATTGACATCTTTGGTGCGAATATGTTTCGCAGAAAAACGGAGCTTCAAGGTGAGATAACATGCTGTTTATTGACCGTGTCTTATATTTTTGATTGCTTAATTGCTTTAATTTTTTTTTTTTTAAAGAATTGGCAGAGGCTACCAAGTGATTTTATTGATAAAGAAAGGTAAAAATAATTACAAACAACCAATGAATGAGGAGATCTAAGGCCTATTTACAACTATGATCCTCCCCTCACATTATATACAATCACAATGGTGGATCAGTTTTCAACAATTATCCATCCACATCCTACCCACATGATTGCTTGCTTTAATTAAAGATAACATGATGCCACATGGTCGGGAACTAATTGGATGACGGTTACAAATATATTTTAGAGTATCATATAAATTTATTATTGATCGGCACGATATACGGATCAAATTTCAAAATAAATGTATCATAGTTGTCTAGCGGGGAACAAACACATCTGTGGATGATTCGCCTGTCAACCTTTATTTTACTTCTTTAATTTCTCACTGTGATTATATTTCACTAATTTGTATAATCAATCTCTATACTCAATTTTGGAAGTTGTACAGTCTATCCAAATCGTTACAATGTATTTTACATACAGGTGAGCGCTGTCACCACTAAATATAATAGTTAACATTCACTTAAAAAATTTCTCTATATGTATCAACATTCATTAAATAATTGTTTTGTCAACATTAGTGCTAGATTGGGCCCAAAAGGCCCAATATAATTACGCACTGGAGAAACCAAATTGATTAACTCGATAATATTATGATCCCCTTGCTGAAGAGTAAATAATATAAAAACAAAATAAGGAGTCCCAGAGATGATCGCTCGTTCTTCTACTCTCCCACAGTATCTTAAGTGAATAGCTGGAAGCACCGGAATCACTGGAATCCTAATTAGCCATTATAAGAATATTAGCAAATTCTGTTAATAAGCATAGCAGTATACCATTGATCCTTACACGATGAGCTTCAACGACAACAACCCAATTGTTCTTCCTCCAGGTTCGTTCCCAGTTGTCTAACCGTTCAAAGAATTGACTTTTTTTTTTTACAAATTCATTATTTTAAGCACGATTCATCCCAATCAACCATCTTTTGTTCAATATTGGATAAAGTTATTACTCTATAACTTCAGTTCGTACTACATATTGAACGCATTGGAGTTAGTTTGCTAATATTGAAATTACTGCAGGGCCAAGACCCACCGTGCCTGGAAGAGTACAGCTGGCAATCAGAAACAACGACAAAGCACCACATGAAGAAAACATCCAAAAGGTGATGCTGGAACTCACCGGCGAAGAAAAAAGTCGATTGGGATTGGACCTTGTGGTGGTTTTAGATTCTACCAACGTCTGGTCTAGAAATGAAAAGTTACTTCAATTGAAAATGGCTCTGCTATTTCTGATGAAGAAACTCAGAGATGTTGACCGTTTGTCAATTGTCACCTACTCCCGTAAACCAGAGATACTTTGCCCATTGCGACAAATGGCTAAAAGTTCCCAAACGGAACATGAAGATCTAATCACCTCATGGGTGGAAAAATTGAATCGGAATTAGAAGATGATGTGAACATTGCTGACGGCCTTGAGACAGCGCTGACTATTCTCAAGAACCGTTCAGTTAGTAGTGGACGTGTTGGCGTCATCATGCTTATGTCACATAGTAAGGAGACTATAGGTAATGTTGCTGCTGTTCCGGTAGGAAATGTACCTGTGCACACATTTGGTTTTGGTAACTTTCACGTCCGAAGGTACAGTGGAAAATTGAATGCAAACCCTTATTTATTGACAATTTGAAGCAAAAATTTGCATGTGGTGCATTCTAATTAATTTGTTCATGTTCTTAATAGGTGCTCAAAGTTATTGCCAATAATAGTCAGCTGGGAGGAACCTACTCGGCTGTTCGTGAGGGCAACTTGAGCTTAGCCTTTTCACAGTGCTTGGCCGGGCTTCTCAATGTGGTTGCTCAGGACTTGACAGTGACTGTGAGTCAAATCAAAGATGAGTCAAGAATAAAGCAGGTATCTGCCGGAAGTTATCCGCAATCCAGGGACAATGTTGCTGGTTCTATAACTATAACATTCGGCGATATCTACATCCGAGAGATCCGCAAGGTGTTAGTCGACATTCTTCTCCCTGTTACTAAAAAGGAAGATGAAGCAGATGTTCTCAAAGTCTCTTACACATACAGGTATATCAAATCACAGTAACAAGCAAACAAATTATGCATACGCGAATAACCTATGAGCATTTTGATGACTATCATTAATCTAATTGTAAATCTTATGCGGATGCAGATTTGATGGAGAACTCTATGAGGCCAGTCCTCAGACTGTTACTGTACGCCGCAAGTCAGGGTTGAGAGCTGAAGAGCAGCAAGCACTACCAGAGGTGAGAGCGGAAGAGGTTCGTCTTGTAATTGCCGAGGTGATCAAACAAGCGACCGCTGATGCTGATGAGAAGGATCTTAAAAGTGCTCAAGACAAGCTTGCGAATGGTCTGCTTGAATTGGAGGATGCGGATATAGAGAAGTTGAAGGCCCAGCTAAGGCCCGAGCTAGAGGAGCTGCTCAAATTGATGCAAATGACACAAGAAATTTATGAAAGACAAGCACTTCCTTTTGCATATTCCTTACTGATTTCCCTTGCCACACAGCGTCAAACGGCAAGAGGAAGTAATATCAGTAAGTTTCAGCTCTTTTCCACTCCCGCTATGCAAGAATTCCTTGAGGAAGCCAAGAAGTCGCATGATATGGAAGATAACAAGCAATATAACAATGATCCAGATTCAACAGGTTCAGTCTGTTGAAAGTTGATCCAAAATTAGCTCTCTCTATTTAGAATTCTGCTGTAGTTGTTTTTAGAAGCATGAATGTGTGTTAGTGGACTAGTGGTCTCTAAATATAGGTGTGTATGTAGTAGGATTAGTGGGTTCTATAATTAGTCATGTATTAGCAGGATAGGTGCAGGTGTTAGTTCTATTTTGGGGACTGTTTGTAATAGCAGAACAAGGTAGTGGGGTACTAAATTTGGATGATCCAAACTTAGGTGTTGTAGGGCTATATATTCAGCATATTGTAATCGAATTAATTAAGAAGTGAAGTTGAATTATTTCTGTCAATCCTTCTTCCTCTGTTACTCTTCCAACAAAGTGGTATCAGAGCCAGGTTGATCAACTTTGGGGCGTTTTCATGGCAGAAAACGGCAGCACCATGGTGAATGTCACACAACCAGCAATACCTCTCTTCAAAGGCGAAAACTATGCTTTTTGAAGCATCAAGATGACAACCTTGTTCAAGTCTCATGGCCTATGGGACTTGATAGCAGATGGAGTTCCTAATCCAGATCCTAATCCGCAAGAGAATCAGAAGAAAGATGCACGAGCGCTGTTTTTCATCCAACAAGCAGTGCATGATACCATCTTCTCGAAAATTGCAGCAGCGACCAATGCAAAGGAGGCATGGACAACCCTGAAAACAGCATTTCAAGGGAGTACTCGAGTCATGGCAATCAAACTTCAAGGCCTACGCAGGGACTTTGAAACATTGCAGATGAACAAGGAAGAATCAGTCCAAATTTTCCTTTCAAGAGTACAAGAGGTGGTCAATCAAATCCGAGCATTTGGAGACACCATGGAGGAGAAGACGGTGGTGGCAAAGGTGTTGAGAAGCCTAACACCCAAGTTTGATCATGTGGTAGCAGCAATCGAAGAGTCCAAAGATCTAGCAACCTACACCTTTGATGAACTCATGGGGTCACTGCAGACTCATGAAGCAAGGATGTCAAAGGCTGAAGATAAAGGCGACGACAAGGCATTTTACATGAAGGGGGAGTCATCAAGAGGCAGATCTAATGGCTACCCAAGAGGCCGAGGCAGAGGAAGAAATAATTCCAGCAGAGGCAGCCACAATCCCAGCAGAGGACGGGCTAATTCCAGCAGAGGAGGTAGAAGCAATCAAGCAAATTCATACGACGATTCCAAGAGGGATGTTCAATGCTATTATTGCAACAAGTATGGGCACTACCAAGCAGAATGCTACAAGAAGCAAAGAGAAGAGAGTCAAGCAAATTATATAGAAGAGGAGGATACGCAACCAACTCTCTTCATGGCCAGCAGCGCGGTTGACAAAGTTGATGCAAGCAGCATCTGGTTTCTCGATAGCGGGTGTTCAAATCACATGTCCGGATTCAAGCAATTGTTTGAAGACTTGGATGAAACATGCAAGTTGGAAGTAGAGCAAGAGCATGGCAGCATCTTTGTCTCTCAAAGAAAGTATGAAAAGGATTTGCTAAAGAAGTTTGGCATGCATAGTTGCAAGGCAGCAGCTACACCGATGAACAATAATGAAAAGCTTGTAAAAGATGATGGCACAGGGCCATGTGATGAAACCAAGTTTAGGAGTTTAGTTGGAGGCTTGATTTATTTAACCCACACAAGACCAGATATAAGTTTTGCAGTAGGGGTGATATCTAGGCATATGCACAATCCAACTACACACCATTTTGGAGCAGCAAAGAGAGTATTGAAGTACATCTCGGGTACAACTGATTTCGGACTTTGGTATGACAACACAAATTCCTTTGAGCTAGTTGGCTGTAGTGACAGCAATTGGGCAGGGTGTTCTGAAGATAGAAGAAGCACCTCAGGTCACATTTTCTCCCTTGGATCAAGTGCAATAAGTTGGAGCTCAAAGAAGCAAGCAACAGTAGCGCTCTCATCCTCAGAAGCTGAGTACATTGCAAGCAATTCAGCAGCTTGTCAAGCAGTTTGGCTTAGACGAATACTTGAAGATGTTGGACAGGTGCAGCAGCAACCTACACGAATTTTCTGTGACAATCAATCAGCCATAGCAATGTCAAAGAACCCGGTGTTCCATGGAAGGTCAAAGCACATCGACATTCGACTTCATTTCGTCAGAGATCTAGTGCCAGAGAAGATAGTTGAGCTAAAGTTTGTTACTCCAGAAAATCAGAAGGCAGATATTCTAACCAAGACATTGGCACTAAGCACATTTGAAAATTTGCGAAAGAAGCTTGGAGTAACCAATTTTGAATCAAGGGGGAGTGTTGAAAGTTGATCCAAAATTAGCTCTCTCTATTTAGAATTCTGCTGTAGTTGTTTTTAGAAGCATGAATGTGTGTTAGTGGACTAGTGGTCTCTAAATATAGGTGTGTATGTAGTAGGATTAGTGGGTTCTATAATTAGTCATGTATTAGCAGGATAGGTGCAGGTGTTAGTTCTATTTTGGGGACTGTTTGTAATAGCAGAACAAGGTAGTGGGGTACTAAATTTGGATGATCCAAACTTAGGTGTTGTAGGGCTATATATTCAGCATATTGTAATCGAATTAATTAAGAAGTGAAGTTGAATTATTTGTGTCAATCCTTCTTCCTCGGTTACTCTTCCAACACAGTCCCAGTTGTCTCATGGTTCATACACTGATGTTTGTTTTACAAATCATTTATTTTAACCAATATTGATCCCAATTAGCCATCTTTTTTTGAAGATTATATAGGGTAATTATCATGATTTGGAAAATCGGCTGATTTTTCCTGAGTTGACTCGGTTGTGCTAGTTATGTGCAGAAAAATGATAAAAGCGATGATAAATTGAAACAATCGGCCAAATTTCCTCTATTTCTCTTGTGTTTAGAGCCAAATTAAACTGTTTTGATAGTTAAATTGAACCAATTTGTATTTTTCCATGGATGTCAAAGACAATTGGGGAAAATAGATGCGACTGGGAGAAGAGAAGAAGTTTAAAGGATTATAAAATGTTAGATAGACTGGGTGTACGTGAGTTGTGTACTAATATGTTTGACAATATAATTATTTCACGGTAGACCATGTTCATGCCAACTATTATATAGATAAGTGATCCGAAACAGATTGTTTTAAATTTGTAATGTTTTACTAAATAGAGACAAGGGTGTATTGTGTACAGCTGTTGATACTCGCCTCGTTTGTTTTTATTTGACTAAAAAGTAAAGAATGGGAGTATGGGATTAACCTAAAAATTTGATTGTTATGAAAATATAAAGGTAGAAATTAAAAAAAAGAAGTACTTCACTTGTAAATATTAGTTAGTTTATTATTATTATTTTATTTTAAATTATATAAGTTTTATCTCTTTAAGTAATTTCAGCACAAATTTGATATTATATTGATGTTTTTATTATTTGAATAAGTACAACAATATCCTCTTTTATTTTTTAATACAGAGAATAATAAGATGATCCAGCTAGGTCGTCAGAGCTTTTGACAGTAAAAAAAAAATATGTTATGGTTCTAATGCTTGTATTATCTTATATTAGTGCATTATTTGAGTGTAATATTTTATCTTAACATAATTTTTTTGACAAATTATTTTTTATCAATTTTTTCTATTTTTTTAGTACAAAATAAGATTTTGCTAAAAAAATTCGAGTTTCCGATCCGATTCGGCCGATTCCGGCCGATTTATCCGATTCCGATTCAACAGTCAAGTGACCGATTCGGATTCCGATTCTGATTTTCAGAATTATACCATAACTGAAATTCATACCACATTGAATTAGTTTTGCTTAATTTGCTTATGGCTATTACTGCAGTGCCGAAACCCATCATGCCTGGAAAAGTACAGCTGGAAATCACAAACAACAATAAGGCGCCACTAGAAACAAACATCCAAAAGGTGTTGTTGGAGCTCTCCGAAGTAGAAAATAGTGAGTTTGGGTTGGACCTTGTGGCGGTCTTGGATGTTAGCAGCAGCATGGAAGGATATAAGTTAGCAAAAATGAAAATGGCTATGCTACTTTTGATGCAGAATCTCAGCGGTACGGACAGTTTGTCGATTGTTGAGTATTCTAGTAAAGCAAAGAGGCTATGCCCATTGACCCAGATCACTGAAAGTTCTAAAACAAAACTCGAAAATCTGATCGATGATTTGAAGCCTCAGCCTGGAACGAACATCACTGATGGCCTCGAGACGGCGCTGAATGTTCTCAAGGATCGCTCATTTAGCAGTGGACGTGTTGCTGCTATCATTCTTATGTCGGATGGTAAGCAGAATCAAGGCGGTGATGCTGCAGATCTTCCAGTAGGCAACGTTCAAGTGCTCACATTTGGTTTTGGTGAAGATCACAATCCGGAGGTACAGTTAAAATTTCAAAATAACCTCTAACTTTTTTATCATTTCAAGAAAAAGTTTACCTGTGCTGCGTTCTTATTAACTTTTTCAAGTACTTAATAGGTGCTCATCGCTATCGCCAATAATAGCTGGCAGGGAGGAACCTACGCGCAGGTTTCCATGGACAACTTGAACTTGACCTTTGACCATTGCTTAGATGAGCTTCAAAGGGTGCTTGTTTGGGACCTGACGGTGACTGTCACTCAAATAGAAAAAGAGTCAACAGTAAAACGGACATCTGCCGGAAGATATCTCCAGTTCTGTAACTATAACATTTGGCACTTTCTACAGGAAAGATAGACACAACGTGGTAGTTGACATTCTTCTCCCTCTTACCGAAAAGGAAGGTGAAGTAGATGTTCTCAAAGTCTCTTACACATACAGGTATATCAAATCACAGTATCTTCCAAAAAAATTATGTATATGTGTAGTTATGTACTTGTGTACAACTTATCACTATTTTGATGACTCTGAGCAGAAATAGCTTTGATGGAGAACTGTTTGTGGCCAATCCTGCCACTGTTACTGTATGCCACACATCGGTGATCCCAGACAATTGTACATTGAAGATTGTTGCTGTAGAGGTCAAATTGCTTATTGCTGAGGTGATCAAACAAGCAACAGGTGTTGCTGATAAGGAGGATCTGAAAAGTGTTCGGGATGAGATTGTCCATAGTCTGAATACATTGGGGGAGGTGAGGAGGGGTGAATTAATGGAATATCTGAGGGAGTATCTGGATTATTTGAGGGCCGAGCTGGAGGAGCTGAGTGAATTGATGCAATCACAAGCAATAAATGAAAAGCAAAGCCGCTCCTTTGCATATTCCTTGCTGATTTCCAATTTCTCCCAGCGTGTATTGAATAGTCCTGCTATGCGAGAATTCATTGAGGAAGCGAAGACGTATGATGAAATAGATGATTTACATGTCTATATGGACCGGTTCATTGGTGCTGTCGAATCCATTCAAATGATTATCGACAAAGCTGACAAGGAGTGGAGAAGGCAAAGTGAAGGCTCTGACTCCTCTGATGGTGATTGAGTTTTTTTTTTTTTTTTTTTCAAAAAGATTAATTTCTTGATTAACGACTGAAGGAGCTACTGAAGCTTCCAGTTCTTTTTCTTTCATTGGCACAGTATTTAATTAAAATAAAATATTTCTTTTTGTACTTATAAGCGGTGGTCAAATGACTTGGGACCTTTATATTATGTTCCCCAACCAAAATTAGAGTATCATATAGCGTACTTGCCAGGTAATTACTAGTAATTAATTATTTCTTTATCATTTTAAATTTCTATTTTATTGCTTTCCTTGATTAAAAGGAGCATCATGCCACATGACCGTAAATGAATATGATAATAGAGGTTGTATGATTTGAAATATACAAGATTGAACAAATTGTGAATACTTTTTCCATAAACTGTGAACGATTGTCCTGCCAACCAATAATTCACGTCTTTAATTTCACAGGTACAAAATTATTTTTAGTTTATATTCAATATATATTTGCTCTCTGAGATTTGTGGCATGGCCGAAATTATACAATTTTGAGAAACACAAAATTTTTAAAGTTGCATATATTCACAATAAAGATTTTCCCACGCTGTAACCATACTGAACATGAAATTTAAGGTTGGTCTGATTCCGTTGGAAATTATGTAAAAAGGCCATAATACAAAAGACCGCCACAAGGTACAAACAGTATGGTTTCTCCAGTGCGTTATTATATTGGGCCTTTTCGGCCCCACCACAGTTATATCCGAAACAAATCGGGTAAGTAAAATCCACTAGGATTGGGTAAGTAAAATTATTGCTACCTACTAATCATGGGCACGGTTTTTTCCTTTTCTATTTTTTTGTTTTCGTTTGGTAGATGAATAATTATTTCTTTCTCCCATCTCCCATCTCCACTAGGATTAGGCAAGTGAAATTCAATGATCACGTGGGTCCTTTCAAATCCGATCCGGTTATATCCGGTTTCTTTCTCAAAACATATTTCCTTTACTACCGGTTATATCCGATTATTTCCTTTTTGCCTCGTGGGCAAGCGAATGGCGTTATGATAAGTTGAAGAGTGGAGACATCTTTTGTCCCAACTCTATGCCACGTGTTCAGCTTTTGTTCGACACGAGCTTTTTGATGGATTTTCCTGCTTGGTTAACTGAATTGATTCATGCCTACGGTCTTGTATTAACAAAAAAAAAAAAATGAATTGATTGAAACTTTGAATCAGTACTATGTATAGGCATTATTCATTTATTTTTATATTAAAAATTTATTAATTAATATGTATATTTTATAAATGCATATGACTCAATTATCCGACAATTATTAGTTTCATATATGTATTCGAATCCGTATTAGACACAAATATCCAATGTCATTGGAAATAAAAATAAAAATTTGATATAATATATTAGGTACGAATACGTGACGTATGAACTATTCACACATACATAACGAGATATGAATACTTGTAATATTTGATATTAATACTTTCAAACATCATCCAATTCATAAGAAAAAAAATTAATAAAATATGTTAGATACAAACACCTTATACATGAACTATTCACACTTGTATGACGATATATGAATACTTGATATTAATACTTAGAAACGTCATCCAATGTTATATGGAAAAAAAAAATTGATATAATTTGTTAGATTCAAACACATGATACATGAACTATTTACACTTGCATTACGAGGTATGAATACTTACAATAATTGATGTTAATAGTTTCAGACATCATCCAATGCCATATGGAAAAAAAATTAAAATTTCATATAATTTGTTAGGTATAAACACATGACATATGAACTATTTACACTTCCATTACGGGTATAAATACTTGCAATACCATATGGAAAAACGTCATCCATTACCATATGGAAAAAAATATTATATTTTAATTACATCTATTAGGTCCAAACATTTGATACATGAACTATATATATACACTTGTATTACGAGGTATAAATACTTGCTCGACGAGCTCCAAATATTTACACAATGAGGTGTGAATACTTACTCGACAAGGTACGAATACTTGTGCGACTGAGAATCCGAAAGTACTTTACTATGAATCTCATTTGAATGAGAAAATTACGTAGAATACGTTCATAGTTTTTTATTCGCAAAATTCCTTACATATCGTGAGAAATATGGATGAGATTAAACAGAGAAAAAAATCATTCTCTAAAAACGTGTAAAAACTGGGTGTGTGATGAGAGAGAAAAAAAAGTTGATATGTTCATTTTTCTTATAAATACTTGGTTCTTAGCTATGAATACTTGTGCGACGAACAACCCGAAAGTATATCATTATGTATCTCATTTGAAAGAGAAAATTACGTAGAAGACAGTCATGATTTTAGATTCGCAAAATTCCTCACAGATCGTTAGAAATATTGGCTAGTTGGAATAGACAAAAAAGAACTCATTTCTAAAAATGTGTAAAAGATGAGTGTATGATGAGAGAGATAAAAGAAAAATGATATGTTCGGTTTTTTTTTGAAATATTTGGTATCTTAGGTATGAATATTTGATATATTATATTTTAATACTTGTGCGCTTAGGTATCCATATTTGCGCGCGTCAGTTGTAAATCTTTCAAATATTAGGCGGTCCCCCAAGTAGTTGCTGTCCCTCCTAGTTAATTAGCGGCCCCACGTGATAACAGATATTTACGCGTTTTTTTGGTCTTTTTGTGCTGGAAGTTGTGGTCCCTTCCAATTAATGAGCAGTCCCCCAAATAATTAATGACGGGAGATGAATTGGGGAAATGTACTGGGGGATAATTAAACACTCCCAGTAAAGTTTGACAATAGGATCATCTAGATATGTGATATATATATTTTGCAATTTGATCGTTGTATCGTGCCGATCAGTAATAAATTAATATGATACACAAAATATATTTGCAACCGTCTCCAATTTTCTTATGTACGAAGTCAATGCAATCTGTATGTATCATACAATTAGTACCCTACCATGTGGCAGCATGTTATCTTTAATTAAAGTAAGGAAACAAAAAAATAAGATACAGTCAATAAACAGCATGTTATCTCACCTTGAAGTTCCGGTTTTCCTGTGAAACATATTCGCACGTCAAGATGTCAATTCTGTTCATTTCTAAATTTATATAGAGTTGATATTTAAAAATTAAAAAATTATATATAATTAATGTTTTATAACTTCGTACATTAATATATTCTGTCAAGTGTAGATTTTGTACAATTGAAATTGGTAATGGGTTCACAATTAACAAATTAGCATTGTACATATAGTTCACGCTTAATATAGAGGCTTGACCTTGCTAATATTTTTATTTTAGCATATATATATAATTTGAGTTTTAATCGTCTAAAATATTTTTGTCTTGGACTCATGCTACAAAAATCAGTGCATATATGCTAGGGTTAAAAAATGACTATTATCAAGGATAAACCGACAAAAATTGTTATTTCCAAGATACTGATATTGTTAAGCACTCCTCGCGGATAGTTGCAAATAATTATTGTAGTATATCATCCGTCTACCTTATACAGATGTCTACTTCACTTGTTGTTGAAGAACAATCTCAGATTTGATTTCATCATAAATCAAGGGCATTTTTGTAAAATTGCAATAGGCATCTTAGGAAATAAATTCCAACGTTACACAGTACCAAAAGTAGCAAGCAATAAATGAGCCAATGGCTATATACCTTGTAATATAAATAGGATCTTAGAATTGTAAAAATACAACATAATCAAATATATTATTTCTCCTCAGATCTCATCTCTGTTAAAAAAAACAACACTGGCTTTATGTGTGAACAAATTTGTGACTCACGACTTGCTTGCCTGAGTTAATTTGATTTTGATTTTTTATTTCAAATGAAGCCAGAAGGATGCAGTTTCGATCAAGGCAACATTCACCTGTACTAAATTGTCCATAGCGAAAAAAGTATACATTTATTTGGTTTTATGTTTTTATCTCACATAATAATCTCCATTCTATATTTTTTTCCAATTTTAAATTATTCCCATAGGCTTAACCTAAATTTAAAACTAAAATGATAAGGGTAAGATGTTCGTATTATCAGTTAAATAGGGTATTTTTTATTAAGTAGGTTGAATGTTAAGATCTAACTTCGTACTAGAAATTATATAAGAATATTCTCATGTGGAAAGTATATATATGCATGGAATGTTGCCGATAGAAATTCATATAAGAATATTAAAATCTGGAAGACCTTTCTCTACAAAATTTTTTATTATGTACAATTGTTATCAATCGATCAATGGATATAATTTTGACGCCATGGGACAACCCAACCCAGAAGACAAAAAATAAAAGAAAATAGGAGAAAGTGGGATGCCATGGGACAACCCAACCCAGAAAACGAAAAAAGGAAACAACTCCCCAATATTGCAAAGACAAGATTTTTTCCTTTCCTGGATTGGGTTGTCCCATGGCGGCCCACTTTCTTTTTTTTTTCTTTCCTGGGTTGGGTTGCCACATGGCGTCCCATTTACGACATTTTTTTTTTTCATTTTTTTTCACGGTGCCTTTCCATTTTTCAAATTCCCACACGATATTTCCTATTTTTAATATTTTTTTATTTTCCTATGTATAAAAATTTCGGGGGTGCCTACCTAGCTGGTGAGCATGTACTAGATTCTTTTATTTTATACATACAACTTGACAGCCATTATCATTATCAAGACATGGAAAGGAACATACTATCTAAAAGCATCATTCACCATTATCAAGACATGGAAAGGGACATACTATCTAAACTAAAAGCATCATTCATGATACATGTACAGATTATTTTTTTATGTTTTTCCAACTGGAGTGCAACGCATTTACTATTGTCGTTTAGTACACTGTATACATGAGCCACTGAGTACAGATCTGAACTCGACTAAATCAACAAAATTAAACAAATGAACGAGACCTCGAAATGTGCCATTGAGTTTGACTAATGAATTAAAGACAACTGAGTACTTGGAAACTAGAAATCAGTATTTATATATATATATATATATATATATGCATGGTTCGTACATGGCTAGATGCTCTGTGTGTTTCTAATTTTTCACCATACTTGTAAAATGAGGGTTAATTTTGTTCAAAATAATATAGTCCAGGAGTTCAAAATTCCATTACTTGTTGGGCCGAACCCATTGCTTCATCTGGGCCTATCTAAGAAGTATAATCCTTAGTCATAATTACTTGTAGAGAGAAAATTGAACAGAAGGCTCCATCCAATCAAGGCACCAAACTCGAGCCACTACCATTTTGCTTCAGCAAACATTTGACAATTGTTCAAAAATTTCAAACCTTTCTCCATCAACAATGTGGACAAAAAGAGAAAGCTTTTATACCTCTACAAAGAACAAATCTAACCAATACTATAAAATTAAAAATCAAGTAGATGAAACGAAATTAAACTTTGGCCTTGGGTTTATATATACTGTCTCTATTCATTATGATAATTTGTATATAAATTTTGAAAAGCACATGATCCTCGTTTTGTGGATATCTTGGAGAAGGACAAAGTCTTCTTCCAGTTTTGTTATTATGCTATTCTCAAATACATTTTAAGATGGGTATCATTTTTTTAGCCTATGCAGCTGAGCTCCATGCAATTTAGTTGGTGACGTGTCATGATTTGATTGTAATACTGAAAGTTGTTTTCTCTTATCATTAGCAAGGGAACACAAATTTCTTTTGCATGGGGGCTTAAATTATTTTTTTATGAAATATATTAATGTAGTAATTTTTAAATTTATAATATTTATTATATCACAAACAATTTATAAAACTCCATAAATTTATAATATTTATTTCATTTCAAAATTCAAATTTAACACAATATAAAAATATGCAACCATGTGAATTAAGATTAACATGGCGCACAAATAACAAAAATATTCGTACTAATTTGTTATAACAATAGTTTATTATAATGATATCATATTAAGTGTTGTCACTATTCAACACAAGAAAACACAAACGGTAACACAACAGTAGATAGAAAATTGAACAGTTGTACAAAACTTTAAACTCAAGCCATGCATTCTCCATCAACAATCTGGATAAAAAGAGAGCTTTTGTACCTCTACTAAGAACAAATCCACCCAATACTATAAAAATAAAAATCAAGTAGATGAAACGGTAATAAACTTTAGGCTTGGGTTTGTATACTGTCTCTATTCATTATGGTAATTTGTATATAAATTTTGAAAAGCACATGATCCGCGTTGTGAGCTCCCATGCACTGATGTGAATATCTTGGATAAGGACAAAGTCTTCTTCCAGTATAGTTATTCCTATTCTCAAATAAATTTTAAGATGGGTATCAATTTTTTTTAGTACATTAAGGTCGCCGGGTTTCATGCATTCATGTTGAAATCAGTATTAAATATTTGAGGTTAACATGCATCACCTAAGAAAGTAACATGCAGCTGCCCCCTTCTCTCAACACATCTAAAGATAACTGATCAAATTTGAAATATAATTTACATTTCAATTATGTGTTTAGAAATGATTAAAAAAATTAAAATTTAATATATATAGTTTCTCTAAACAATGATATATTAAATTCTAAATTTTATCTCTTTAATTTACATTTACGTTACTTGATTTTTATTATTATCCGCAAATCTCAATATTCTGCCAAAATATATCATTGAAACCTACCACATAGATGTCACATCCTACGGCCATCATATTGTACACTCTATGATTTTCTGAAAGCTATAATTTATTCAAAAACTGGAAAGAAAGATCTATTTAAGCTTATGTCCAAGTTCAGGTAGATTGTTTTCTGTTCAGAAACTTTTGAAATTCATATTGATTAATTGCCTGTGTTTCATAGTTTATCGACAATTTTGGTTAAATATTTACTTGTCTATTTCAATATTATGATATGTCGTCCAAACTAAAACAATTTCAATTAATAAAGAAACTGTTCATAGTTTCTGGTGCTTATTAGTACATTCTTTTTCATGTCGTGTGGTTACGAAATATATATGCCAGCTTGAGTCTGTATATATATTATTTTTCATATCTTGAAAAGTTTGGTTAAATAATTTTGGAGAGAGGACACTGAAAGATTAAATTTAAACTAAGACTAGGTAAAGCATTATTTTAATTCAAATATGCGAGCTTAGACTTTAAAATAACATTTGCTTGTTCTCTATTTCCAATCCAGTCTGTCTTATTTACTTTTAAATTCGACATATATTTTTATAGTTTGTTTTTAAACATATAAATAGCAGAGCATACGGATAAAATTATTTAAATTTCAGATTCAAATTTGAGTATGATGGGCATTTTATGCTTTTAATAAAGGGTAAAATGGGTATTTTATAAATTTAGAATGAGTTTTAATATAAAAGACATTAAAATGGGTAAATTTGTGAGATTTTGAAGTTTAGAGGAGGAAATATGTAATTTCAAAATTTAGAGGGGGAAATACGTAATTTTGAAGTTTTTGAGGGGTATACGTGAAATTCCACCTAAATTTTATACACGAGCTAGCTGCCGAATTTTTTTTTGAAATCTTAGCAGCCGAAATTAAGGAGAACATTCATTTAACAATTAATCGTTGAATTTGTTCTCATTGTTATCGATACATTTTTTTTTGTTTAGTAAAGTTGGGTCAAGCCAACCAATTGTTTTTATATATATACACAAGGAATCCTCCATTCAAATTTCGAACCTGCAACATCTCACGCAAAGACCTTTGCCTTTGCCATTAGAATTTGTTCTCATTGTTATCAACACATTTTCTTTTAAATTACGCACTATTTGTTTTTATACATGATTCTCTACAAGAGTCCATATTCATTAATTACTGAATCAATGCTCTAATAGAATGTCCACGTGGTGTTCGGCCCGTCTGACTAACTGGATTGAGTTGCAGTTTAATCTCTTTCTGTGCAAGGGAGTCAGCCCAAGTAAGACGATCAGGTAGAACACCACATGGTCATTTTATTCTCCCCTCTACATGTTTTAATTCAATGTGAAATTTTTAATCACTGCAAGTGTTGAAATGACAAACTAATTACCTACAAATAAAACATATTATAAATAAAAGAAGTCATATCTCAAAATTCATATCTAATCAATTAAAGAAGAAAAATCAAGTAGATAAAATATGTTGAATATTTGTTATACATATATAGGAGTTATGAATGTATATGCATGTTGAGTATTTGTTGAACTATGAATGTATATATATGTTGAATTAATGTTGAATATAATAATTGTTTGTGTAAGTTGAATGTTGACTGAATATTATTTTCTGTATGTTGCAAATGTTCAATATTTCTTGAATTATGGATGTGTAATATATTGTTTGTTTAATGACTAGCAAAATGGATGCTAGCTTATTATAAATTGAATAAAAAATATGTATCAATCATACATGGTTCTTGAAAACAAACAGTGTATGAAGGGTAACAAACACGGTTAATAAAAACCATCCTTGTATGTTTTCCACAAAACATACACAGTCCATTGTAGAAATCGTGTATATAATTGTTGTTATTATACACGGTTACTATGACCGTATATTAATCAACTGTATCAATGCCTTTTTTGAGGTCTGACACGGTCCATTATAGGAACCGTGTTTGTAACTTATTTATAGACACGGTTGCGCAATCTTGTACAATGTATCGACACTTTCATATATGATGCGCGCAGACACAGTTGCAGAATCGTGTGTCATTAGCATTTTCAACCGTATACATATAGTCGCCTTTTCTGTAGTAGTGAAATTTTGGCATACCAATTGAAAGTAATTATAGAGAAATGTATTTACCCAAATCATTTTCAGTAGGAGTGAAGACGCACCTATCGATCTGTTAATGCGAATGCTACGGGATAAGGAGATTAATTTCAGTAGTAGTGAAGTTTCTCAACGCTATTGTTATTAATGGGCCCATCCCATATATACGAAGGCTTTCCGGGCCCGTCCCATATATACATTTTTATGACATAGAACTTGTTGAAATTTAAAGTACGGACAATTCGGGCTTGGAGTTACACTAGTACAGAAAACGCTACGAACCACGGTAAAAAAATGGGCTTCTACACAGTTTTTGAACCGTGTCTATGGGAGTCATGTACAATAAGGTTGCAAAATTTTACACGGTTTGAAAACCGTGTACAAAAACACTAATCCTACATGGTTTTTTATTAAATTTCGTCAATTTTTTTTGCCATAAGTTATCATACACGATTTCTAAAATAAAACCGTGTATAAAAACATGACAATTTATTAGAAATAAATAAATAGCACACAACTCCCGTGAAACTCCTTTCCCACCCTTGTTTTATTTCATTGGTAAAATCTAAGTTATTTGACAAGAGAGAACATCCTCCTTTATATCAGACATTATGGCGGCTACCGCATACTCTTTGCTGCTGATCTACCTTCCATATTAGTTGTCATGAAACCATAGATCTGAAATCAAATAAAACTCTAGATCGGAATTCAAATTAAACGCTAGGTCTAAATACTAGAAACACCAAGCTAAATTTCGAATATAACACTACAAGACTACATTTACCAATATATAAACAACAATTAGAATTACATCACATATTAGTAGTTACATGAATAACATTCTAACTAAAAAAATAATAATATAACAAAAAACTCTAGATATGATACTTCACACATTTACATGAACAATGCCTAAGAATAAGTATGGTAAAGGACAAAAAATAAAAAAATCGAAATGAAAAACTTAATCGGAAACTTCAACTCTAGTTTTGAGGCTCTTCCCTTTTTTATTTGGAATTCTGAATTTCAGAAAATGCATGCATCTTCTCGCCAGCTTTCCTAAAAGTGGTCATTTACTGAAATCGGACACTCAAGCACTGTTTTATGGTCATTTGAAGTTTTGTTCATCGAAAATCATTTTTTTGGTGAAGATATCGTCTCTCTTGCCTTATCCCTCGCTCTAGCTTCGCCTGTTTAGATATGCATTATAACAGGAAGGCTCGAAACGATGCCATGGAAAAATTAGTATTCTTTTCATCACACATTGATTATACAGTAAAACGTGTAGAACTGTTTGAGCATCAAAAAATGCCCGTCCGAAAATGCACTCGAGAACTTTCAAAAATGCCCTCCACACTATTTTTAATAAAAAAACCGTCTACAATTTGAGCATAATTTCTGGAGAAATTTTTTGGAGAAGTGTTTTTTTTTTTTTTGACAAAGAAAAAGGGTCTAGCGAAAAGTGTTTTCTTTTTGCTTTGGAGACTGATATAGTGGGAATTTTGAGAAAACGTGTATAATATGCAGTGCATGTTTTGTGTTTCTGTCTTATGAAGTCTGATTCATTTAAATATAATGTGAAGTAATATAAAATTTTATTTTGGGCAACATAAATTGACCTAATTATCTTTTGTAGTCCATATCTAGACGTAGTAGGTTGGATTGAGCTTTTTCAAATTAATTTTGAGCTGAATTATTTATTTATTTTCACATCATCATATACGTGATGAAATTTCACACGTATATTTTTAAGATTTGAATTCTATATTAATTTTTTTTAAAGAAAAATAATTCGGATGTCAAAAGCTGGGAGTGGATCCTAGCTCGCTAGCCATTGGATACTGAAAACAAAATTCAAAATAATAATCTAAACACCATCCTTCACAGAGGGAAATTCGAAATATTTTTCTTGGAGACCATAATCAACGCGAACAAAGTTGGCAAAGTAACATGCATGCATGATTACAATTTACAATGGTGGGGAACAACATTTCTTGATGAACTACAAGTTATCAATATTAAATTATTAGTTACTTGTTTTTCTCTTCCTCCAACCTTCAATATTAAATTATTGTTCAATACATCAAGTCGGAACTAATTAATTATTAATAGCTATATATATATATGGATGAGTACGAATCTTAATAAACTAAACAACTTTCATGCACCTCTAGATCTGCACAATTTGGCCGGATCGAAGAACAAATTAACAAGTACAATTATTACCTAATAGTTTAATTATTTTTACGGTAGCTTTGTTTCCTTACGGACACATTTATGCAAAGCACGAGAACTATTTCGTGCGAATTGTTATGCAAAGCACGAGAACTATTTCAATTTAATTTCATGGATCACCAGACGGGCATGCTTAATGTAATTGTTATGCAAAGCACGAGAACTATTGAACTATTTGGTGCGAATCAATGTAATTGTTATGCGAGAGTAGGTAAGAGAGAGAGAGAGTAGGTAAGAGGGAAGATACAACGGGAACAATTGCTCAGTGTTGTAGACCACAACTACTGTTTTGGGTTCCTTCTCGGACCCAGATAGTATTTTGGGCTCGTTCTCGGCCCAACTAGTATTAAAAGAAGGTAACAGGATTACAAAGACCTTGCAAAATAATTATTAGTACTCGGCCCAGCTAGTATTTCGCCTTTTTTTCGCAACAAAATGTACCTTTGTCTTTGCAACATCATTACAAACTGGTCCCTTCTTTGTCTTTGTTGGACTCTGTTTAAGTAGGGCCAAAATGTTTATTAATGTTGCAAAATAATATAATCACATCAAATTCATTTTGTTATATATATATATATATAGAGATGCTACGGTGCTTCGCGAAGTAAATGGTTTTTTTTACATCACGCTATATTTTTATTTTGAAAATCCAAATAACTGATCCGAACCTTTCAACATGTTCTAAATATTGAAATGTGCTTGGAGACTAAATTTTACATTTTTTGTAATTTTTTTACTATTTATTAAGACACTTTTTTTACTTTTTTACTGTTCACAGTGGACCATCAAAAACGTGAAAATCGCTGTTTTTTACTATTTATTTTTTTAGAATTTTTGAAAGTCGCTGTTTTTAAAAAAATCCTGGACCATAAAAAACAACAATTTTTAAAAATTCTAAAGAAATAGTAAAAATTTCCAAAAAAATGTAAAATTTGGTCTCCAAGCACAATTTAAAAATGTAATATATTAATTTATGAAGTTATAAATTAACTATTAATTATATTTTTAAATACCAACTCTATATAAATATTAAAATGAACAGAAATATCTTTAGGTGCGAATATGCTTCAGGGTGGGATAACATGCTGTTTATTGACTGCATCCAATTGTGAACCCATTACCAATTTAAATTGTGCATAAAAAATTACATGCTGCCACATGGTAGGGAACTAATTGGATGATACATAGAGATTACTTTGACTTCGACCATTACAAAATTGGAGACATCTGCAAATATATTTTAGTGTATCATATTAATTTATTATTGATCAGCACAATATACGCATCAAATTGCAAAATAAATATATCATTAACTTAAAAATTTCTCTTATAAATATAATTTGTTTTGTATTAATTCACATTCATTAAACAATTGTTTTGTCAAACGAACAATTCTGAACCAACATTAGTGCCCTATATAATAACGCACTCGAGAAACCAAATTGATTAACTCGATAATATAATGATCCCCTTGCTGAAGAGTAAATAATATAAAACAAAATAAGCCATTATAAGAACTGGAATCCCACCGTATCTTAAGTGAATAGCTGGAAGCACTGGAATCCTAATTAGCCATTATAAGAATATTAGCAAATTCTGCTAATAAGCATAGCAGTATACCATTAATTGATCCTTAAACGATGAGCTTCAACAACGACAAGCCGATTGTTCTTCCTCCAGGTTTGTTCCCAGTTGTCTAACCGTTCAAAGAATTGATATTTTTTTTTACAAATCCTTTATTTTAAGCACTATTCATCCCAATCAACCATCTTTTGTTCAATATTGGATAAAGTTATTACTCTATAACTTCAGTTCGTACTACATATTGAACGCATTGGAGTTAGTTTGCTAATATTGAAATTACTGCAGGGCCAAGACCCACCGTGCCTGGAAGAGTACAGCTGGCAATCAGAAACAACGACAAGGCACCACTTGAAGAAAACATCAAAAAGGTGATGCTGGAACTCACCGGCGAAGAAAAAAGTCCATTGGGAATGGACCTTGTGGTGGTTTTGGATTCTGGCTACAGTCTAAGAAAAGGAAAGTTACTTGAATTGAAAATGGCTCTGCTATTTCTGATGAAGAAACTCAGAGTTGTTGACCGTTTGTCAATTGTCACCTACTCCGATAAAGCAGAGATACTTTGCCCATTGCGACAAATGGCTAAAAGTTCCCAAACAGAACATGAAGATCTAATCACCTCATGGGCGGAAAAAATGGAATCGGATTGGCAAATTAAAGTGAACATCGCCGATGGCCTTGAGACAGCAATGAATATTCTCAAGAACCGTTCAGTTAGCAGTGGACGTGTTGGCGTCATCATGCTTATGTTAGTTAGTCAGCAAGAAACAGGCAATGTTGCTGCTGTTCCAGTAGGAAATGTACCTGTGCACACATTTGGTTTTGGTAATCATCATGATCTGAAGGTACGGTAGAAAATTGAATGTAAACCCTTATTTATTCACAATTTGAAGCAAAAATTTGCATGTGGTGCATTCCAATTAATTTGTTCATGTTCTTAATAGGTGCTCAAAGTTATTGCCAATAATAGTCAGCTGGGAGGAACCTACTCGGCTGTTTGTGACGGCAACTTGTGCTTAGCCTTTTCACAGTGCTTGGCCGGGCTTCTCAATGTGGTTGCTCAGGACTTGACAGTGACTGTGAGTCAAATCAAAGATGAGTCAACAATCAAGCAGGTATCTGCCGGAAGTTATCCGCAATCCAGGGACAATGTTGCTGGTTCTATAACTATAACATTCGGCGATATCTACATCCGAGAGATCCGCAAGGTGTTAGTCGACATTCTTCTCCCTGTTACTAAAAAGGAAGATGAAGCAGATGTTCTCAAAGTCTCTTACACATACAGGTATATCGAATCACAGTAACCTATGAGCATTTTGATGACTATCATTAATCTAATTGTAAATCTTATGCGGATGCAGATTTGATGGAGAACTCTATGAGGCCAGTCCTCAGACAGTTACTGTACGCCGCAAGTCAGGGTTGAGAGCTGAAGAGCAGCGAGCACTACCAGAGGTGAGAGCGGAAGAGGTTCGTCTTGTAATTGCCGAAGTGATCAAACAAGCGACTGCTGATGCTGATAAGAACGATCTTAAAAGTGCTCAAGACAAGCTTGCGAATGGTCTGCTTGAATTGGAGGATGCAGATATAGAGAAGTTGAAGGCCCAGCTAAGGCCCGAGCTAGAGGAGCTCCTCAAATTGATGCAAATGACACAAGAAATTTATGAAAGATCAAATGCCCATCCTTTTGCATATTCCTTACTGATTTCCCTTGCCACACAGCGTCAAATGGCAAGAGGAAATAATATCAGTAAGTTTCAGCTCTTTTCCACTCCCGCTATGCAAGAATTCCTTGAGGAAGCCAAGAAGTCGGATGATATGGAAGATAACAAGCAATATAACAATGATCCAGATTCATCAGGTTCGGTCCCAGTTGTCTCATCGTTCATACACTGATGTTCGTTTTACATATCATTTATTTTAACCAATATTGATCCCAATTAGCCATCTTTTTTTGAAGATTATATAGCGTAATTATCATGATTTGAAAAATCGGCCGATTTTTACTGAGTTGACTCGGTTGTCCGAGTTATGTGCAGAAAAAACTATAAAATCGATGATAAATTGAAACAATCAGTCAAATTTCCTCTATTTCTCTTGCGTTTAGAATCAAATTAAACTGTTTTGATAGTTAAATCGAACCAATTTGTATTTTTCCATGGACGTCAAAGACAATTGGGGAAAATAGATGCGGGAAAATAGATGCGACTTGAAGAAGAGAAGAAGCTTTAAAAAATTATAAAATGTTAGATAGACTGGGTGTACATGAGGTGTGTACTATTATATTTGACAATATAATTGTTTCACGGTAGACCATATTCGTACCAACTATTATATGGATAAGTGATCCGAAACGGATTGTTTTAAATTTGTAATGTTTTTACTGAATAGAGACAATGGTGTATTGTGTACAGCTATTGACACTCGACTGGTTTGTTTGTTTTTTTTATTTGATAAAAAGTAAAGAATGGGAGTATGGGATTGACCTAAAAATTTGATTGTTATGAAATATAAAAGTAGAAATTTAAAAAGAAGTATTTCACTAGTAAATATTATTTAGTTTGTTATTATTATTTTATTTTTAAATTATGTAAGTTTTATTTCTTTAAGTAATTTCAGCACAAATTTGATTGTTATTATATTAATGTTTTATTATTTCAATCAGTACAACAATATCATCTTTTATATTTTAATACAGAGAATAATAAGATGATCCAGCTAGGTCGTCAGAGCTTTTGACAGTAAAAAAAAATATGTTATGGTTATAATGCTTGTATTATCTTATTTTAGTGCATTATTTGAGTGTAATATTTATCTTAACATAATTTTTGTGACAAATTAGTTTTTATCAATTTTTTCTATTTTTTTAGTACAAAATAAGATTATGCTAAAAAAATCCGAGTTTCCAATCCGATTTGGCCGATTCTGACTGATTTATCCGATTCCGACTGATTTATCCGATTCCGATTCAACAATCAAATGACCAATTCGGATTACGATACCGATTTTCAGAATTATACCAGAACTGAAATTCATACCTCATTGAATTAGTTTTGCTTAATTTACTTATCGCTATTACTGCAGTGCCGAAACCCATCATGCCTGGAAATGTACAGCTGGTAATTAAAACAACAATAAAGCGCCACTTGAAACAAACATCCAAAAGGTGTTGTTGGAGCTCTCCGAAGTAGAAAGTAGTGAGTTTGGGTTGGACCTTGTGGCGGTCTTAGATGTTAGCAGTAGCATAGAAGGAGATAAGTTAGCGAAAATGAAATTAGCTATGCTACTTTTGATTAAGAATCTCAGCGATACGGACCGTTTGTCGATTGTCGAGTATTCTAGTAAAGCAAAGAGGCTATGCCCATTGACCCAGATGACTGAAAGTTCACAAACAAAATTCAGAAATCTGATCGATGATTTGATACCTCAGCCTGGAACGAACATCACTGGCGGCCTTGAGACGGCGCTGAATGTTCTCAAGCATCGTTCATTTAGCAGTGGACGTGTTGGTGTATCATTCTTATGTCAGATGGTGAGCAGAATCAAGGCGCTGATGCTGCTGATCTTCCAGTTGGCAACGTTCAAGTGTTCACATTTCGTTTTGGTGAAGATCACAATCCGGAGGTACAGTTAAAATTTCAAAATAACCTCTTACTTTTTGACCATTTCAAGAAAAAATTACCGGGCTGCGTTCTTATTAACTTTTTCAAGTACTTAATAGGTGCTCATCGCTA
>JAJGRW010002616.1:0-15317 GCA_025461045.1 Carex parvula | reverse complement strand
GTACCGCCAGTACGGATTCCGCAGGGGCGTCGATTCGGTGATCGGCAGGTGCTCCACCGGCTTCTGATACGCGGAGGCGGACGAGATGAAGACGTACTGGCCGGTGCGCCCGCTGAACAGCTCGATGTCCGCCGACACCTGCTCCGGTCGGTAGGCGCGGAAGTTGGCGACGACGTCGAACTCGCGGGATCCCACGGCGGCTCGCAGCGAGGCGGCGTCATCCGTGTCGCCCGTCAGCACCTCGGCCCCTGACAGCTCGGAAGGCACAGGCGTGCTGCCCCGGTTGAGGAGGGTCACCTCGTGACCGCGGCTCACGGCGAGCCCCGCGGAGGCCGAGCTGATCAGTCCGGTGCCGCCGATGAACAGGATGCGCAGAGTCATGCCGCCAGGCTATTCCCGGATGCCGGCGCGGCCGCCCGCCCTGCTGCCCGTCCTAGGCTTTCTCCCATGACCGAAACGACCGCATCCGGAATCGAACTCGACCAACTCGACCCGGAGGTCCGGCCGCAGGACGACCTGTTCCGCCACGTCAACGGCAAGTGGATCGCGGCAACCGAGATCCCGAGTGACAAGGCGCGCTACGGCTCCTTCTACGTGCTCGCGGAGCAGGCGGAGCAGGCGGTCAGGGAGATCATCGAGGAGTCGCAGTCGGCGCAGCCGGGCACAGAAGCGCGCAAGATCGGCGACCTGTACTCAAGCTTCATGAATGAGCAGCGCATCGAGGAGCGTGGCTGGTCCGCCATCGCCTCCGATCTGGCCGAGGCGGATGCCGTCACCGACCTCCCGTCACTGCTGACCGCGCTCGGCCGCCTCGAGCGCCGAGGGGTCTCCGGCTTTCTGCAGGCGTTCGTGGACAACGACCCCGGCGATCCCGAGCGCTACCGCGTCTTCCTCGAGCAGGGCGGTCTGGGCCTGCCCGACGAGTCCTATTACCGCGAGGAGAAGTTCGCCGACATCCGGGCGGCGTACGTCGCGTTCCTGGCGAAGATGTTCGCGCTCGCCGGGATCGATGCCGACGCCGAGCGCGTGATGGCCCTCGAGATCGAGTTGGCCGCGCAGCACTGGGACAACGTGCGCACGCGCGACAGCCAGGCGACCTACAACCCGATGCTGTGGGAGGAGGTCGTCAAGCTCGCCGAGCCGGTCGACCTCGACTCCTGGCTCGGCGCCGTCGACCCGCCGACGGGCTCGTTCGCCGAGGTCGTCGTGCGTCAGCCGAGCTTCGTCTCCGGCCTCGCGGCCACGCTCGCGGATGGCGACCGCCTCTGCCGGCCTGGCGCGACTGGCTGCGCTGGCAGGTCATCCGGTCGTCGGCGCCCTACCTGCACGCCGAGGTCGTGCAGGCCAACTTCGACTTCTACGGCACGACCCTCACGGGTGCCCCGCAGCTGCGCGACCGGTGGAAGCGCGGCGTCTCGGTCACCGAGGGCGCGCTCGGCGAGGCCGTCGGCCGCGTCTACGTCGACCGGCACTTCGCCCCGAGCCGCGAAGACCGCGATGGACACGCTCGTCGCCCACCTCGTCGAGGCGTACCGCGCGTCCATCTCCGGCCTCGCGTGGATGACCGAGGAGACCCGGCGGAAGGCGCTCGACAAGCTCGAGAGGTTCACCCCCAAGATCGGGTACCCCGACCGATGGCGCGATTACTCGTCGCTGCCCGTCACGCCCGACGACCTCATCGCCAACATGCGCGCCGCGACGGAGTTCGAGTTCCAGCGCGAGCTCGGCAAGATCGGCAAGCCGATCGACCGCGACGAGTGGTTCATGACGCCGCAGACGATCAACGCGTACTACAACCCGGGGTTCAACGAGATCGTGTTCCCCGCGGGCATCCTGCAGCTGCCGTTCTTCAGCGAGGACCGGGATGCCGCGGCCAATTTCGGCGCGATCGGCGCGGTCATCGGGCACGAGATCGGCCACGGCTTCGACGACCAGGGCTCCCGCTACGACGGCGACGGCCGCCTGCTCGACTGGTGGACCGAGGCGGATCGCGCGGCGTTCGAGGAACGCACCAAGGCGCTGATCGCGCAGTACGACGCTCTCGAGCCGAAGCAGCTGCCGGGCCATCACGTCAACGGCGCCCTCACGATCGGCGAGAACATCGGCGACCTCGGCGGTCTCGGCATCGCCTGGAAGGCGTATCTGCTGTCGCTCGATGGAGCCGATCCGGCCGAGATCGACGGGCTGAGCGGAGCCGAGCGATTCTTCCTCAGTTGGTCCCAAGCGTGGCGCGCCAAGCTTCGCGACGAGGAGGCGCTGCGCTTGCTGTCGATCGATCCGCATTCGCCGAATGAGTTCCGGTGCAACCAGATCGTCCGTAACATCGATGTGTTCCACGCGACGTTCGGCGTGCAGCCAGGCGATGCCCTCTGGCTCGACCCGAAAGACAGAGTGACCATTTGGTAGACGTCTCGATCGAGCCCCAGCGGCGACAGCGCGTGCGCGGTCCCCGTGCGGCGCTTCATCGCGCCGTGGAGCCGGTCGAGAACTTCTCCAACAGTTTCACCGCGCTGGGCGACCTCGCCTACGAGGGGGCGCAGGTCTCCGCCTCCGTCAGCGACCTCGACACCGGGCGGAGCCTGCTGGCCATCGACGAGCGGATCGTGCTGCCGACGGCATCGATCGGCAAGATGCTCCTGCTGATCGAGGTGTCGGCGCGGCTCACCGAGCGCGACTACTCCGGCTACGGCATCCTCGACAAGACGCCGCGGGATGCCGCAGGCGGCTCGGGACTCTGGCAGCACCTGCAGGCGCCCTCGCTCCCGGTCTCTGACCTGGCCGCCCTCGTCGGGGCTACGAGCGACAACCTGGCGACCAACGTGCTGCTGCGGCAGATCGGGCTGCAGGCGGTCCGCGAACGCACCGAGTCGCTCGGCCTGCTCCGCACCGCTCTGCTCGACCTGGTGCGCGACAGCCGCGGCCCGGACGACGCTCCCCAGCTCTCGGTCGGATCCGCGGCCGAGCTGTCGTGGCTGTTCGCGGCGCTGGCCCGTGGCGAGATCGTCGACAGCCTGACGTCGAGCAGGGTGCTCGGCTGGCTGTCGCTGAACTCCGACTTCTCGCTCGTGGCCGGTGCGTTCGGGCTCGACCCGTTGTCGCATCGGGGGGCGGACCACGGCATCTTGCTGGTCAACAAGACCGGGACGGATGTCGGCGTGCGCTCGGAGGCGGGCGTCGTCCGCGGGCCGCGGGCTGCGGTCTCGTACGCGGTCTCCGTGCAGTTCCACGACGACGGCACCGCCGCCCGGCTCCGGGTGCTCGAGGCGCTCCGGACGGTCGGCCTTGACCTGCTCGAGTACCTCCACTAGTCCCCCGTTCGGGGGTAGACCTGTTGTCCCCCGAAATGAGGGCTGTTAGCGTCGGGCCGTTGCAGGCGAGGCCGTGACGACCCCGAGTGGCCGAGCCTTGCAGCGTAGTGCGTCCCCCATGACTCACTGCGTTCTTTCACAGGCCGGGCGCGAGGCGCGTGGAAATCCCCCCACGACTGCGCGCGCGCGCCCGTCCGTGAATGGTCCCCCCTTTCGGGGGTAGACCAGTTGTCCTCCGAAAGGGGGACATGCTAGCGTCCGGGAGATTGCTCGAGGTCCGCCTCCCCCGGCGCACCCCTCGGCGATCGCACCCCCCCAGATCGCGGAGCGTCACCCGAAACGGCGCCCCGCGTGCTTACCCCCGAAGCCGGGCGTCCCAACGCGCCGGCCACACCCTCCGTGTGCCTGCCTCAGCGGGATCACGACCTCTCAGCAAGGATCCCCCGTCATGTTGAAGAAATTCCTCGCCGGACTGAGCGCTGTGTCGCTGGGCCTCGGCGTCATCGCCCTGACCGTCATCGGTCCGGTCGGAGCCGCCAACGCCGACTCGGTGACCGACGGCACGACCACCTCGTCGGATACCACCACGCCCGACGCGACCACGCCCGACGCGACCACGCCCGACGCGACCACGCCGGACGCGACCACGCCGGACCCGACTTCGTCAGATCCCGCCACCGACCCCGCCCCTTCACCGGACACAGCGGCGACGTCCCAGATCCAACTCAGCGCGGTGGAGGACAACCAACTGCCGTATCTGATCGTCGCGTGGGTGATGCCCACGTGGCTGGACGAGCACGGATCCTCGTGGCCCCAGACCTACTTCACCTCCAAGGCCATCGCGACCAAAGACCTTTCCGCCCTCGACGACCAGCTCGCGGCCACCTGCGGCACCCAGTACCAGGTCGACATCTACAACAACAGCGCGGAGACGGCCAAGGTGATCGCCCAACCGCAGACCAACGCCGGTCAGCCTTACCCCGAGGACTTCCCGACGCCGAACACCGGCTGGGGAGACGTCTACAAGGTCGTGCTGGCTCAGGACTGCGCCGCCACGGCCGCTGCGGTCGTGTCCGATGCGACGTGCACCAGCACCGGGACCGTCACCTTTACGATCACCAACGCGTACTGGGTCGACGGACAGGGCAACCCCGCCACCCCGCCGACGTCGGTCGGGTCGCACACGGTCTACGCCGTCGCCGACGCCGGGTACCAGTTCCCGAATGGTCAGACGTACAACGGGGTGAGCTACCAGGAGGTGACCTACGTCGTCGCCGACCAGCTGCCGTGGTACCAGTGCGTGACCCCGCCGGGTCATACCGACGCGACCTGCGTGGACGGCGTCGCCGGTAACGGCACCATCACCGTGGACGACCAGCCCGGCCTGACGTATTGGTACACCGCGAAGGGCAGCTCTCAGAAGCACCCGATCAACGGATCTTCCGCGTCGGTACCGGCCGGGACATACGAGGTCTGGGTCCACGGACAGGGCGGGCACAAGCTGCACTGGACCGTGACGATCGCCAATCCGGACGTCTGCCAGGTGATCGCGCCGCCGACGCTCAACTGCCTGAGCAACGTCGATGCGGACGGCAATCTCGTTCTGGGCGTCATCCCGGGCGTCCTCTGGAAGATCGACGGTGTGGCCCAGACCGGCCAGACCCAGCCGATCCTCGTCCCGTTGACCGCGACCGACGTGCACATCGAGGCCGTCCCGGCGAGCACGTCGTACGCGTTCAAGTCTGGGCAGACGACCTGGACGTTCAACGCGGACTCCGAAGGTTCCTGCCAGATCCCGACGTTCGCCGACTTCCCGACGAATGCGACCTGGTCCGACCCCGACTGCACCACGGGTAACTACCCGAGTGGCACGCTGACCGTCGGTGACGTCGATGGGGTGGCGTTCTTCACCGGTGAGGTGGATTACTTCCTCGACGGCTCGACGACGCCGATGACGACGCAGACCGTCTCGGTCGCGCCCGGAGTGCACACGGTGACCGCCGCACCGCATGATCCGGACGACACGCTGGACGGCTTGCAGAGCTGGTCGTTCACGGTGGGCGAGGGCGCGCTGTGCCCCCTTTCACTGAAGACGCTGGCCCTCACGGGCACGTCCTCGCCGGCCCCGTGGATCGGCCTCGGCTCTCTTCTCCTGATGTCGGGCCTGGCTCTGATCGTCGTGCGCACCATGCGTCGTCGCTCCGAGACCGCCGAGCAGGAGTAGTAGCCGACTCAGACGCGATGCCCCGCCCTGTGTGCTGAGACACGGGACGGGGCATCGCTTTGCTTGCCGACATCTGTACCCCGGAAAGGGGACTATGTCCGCATTTTGGGGGACTGCTAATGTGGACATGTTCGGCACGGAGCACGACCCCCTCGCGCTCCGAATCCCCCGTCGAGCGGCGTGCGCTGAGAACGACGCAACCCCTCCGGTTCGACCGGCGCGTCGAGCAGTCCCCTTTTTCCCCCGAAAGTTCCCCCCGTGCTCCGCAAGCTCCTCGCCGGAGCGACCACAGTGCTGGTCGCGTCCGCTCTCTCCCTTGTTGCATTCGCCGTCCCGGCGACCGCCGCAGGCTCGCAGCCCATGTCCGATCTCCACGGCTTCACCGTGCTCACCGAGGGTGACGCCGCCATGTCGTCCTCCAGCGAGACCGAGGGGGCCTGGGCCGTCGGTGGCGCGCTGACCATCAATCAGAAGTACGACCTGGCGTCGATGCACAACGGTGCATCGCTGCCGAGTGCCGGCGGCCAGGGCACCCAGCTCCTCGTCGGCGGCAAAGTGCTGTTCGGCACCTCCGGCGACGCGCTCGACGTGAACCAGGGCGTCACGCGGGTCGGGGACACGGCCGGATACCAGGTCACGCAGTCGAACCGGTACTCCACGACGGTGGACACGAACACCTACGTGCGGACCGCTGGCAGCACCGATATCGACTCGGTCACGGCGAGCGGTTTGTTCGCGAGCACCTTCGCCGGCGCCTTCGTCGACCTCCGCAACAGCTCCACCGCGATCTCCGGCCTGACCTCACCTGCTGCCACCGTCCTCTCGCTGATCGACGGCACCAACGGCAACGGGATCTCCGGCAGTGACAAGGGCCTGCAGCTGACCAGCGGCACGGTCAACGTGCTCCATGTGACCGCGGCCCAACTCTCCGCCATCTCGAACATCAAGTTCCTCGGCGGGACGATGCCGAGCAGCAGCACGCCTCTCTATATCGACGTGACGGACACGGGCAACGTGACGGTGTCGATCCCGGACGTGCTCAACGCCGACGCCTCGGCCGTGCTCTACAACTTCGCCGGTGCGACCGCTTTGCAGTTCGGCGGCCCGGACAAGATCGACGGATCGATCCTGGCGCCCAACGCGGCTGTGACGCACTCGAGCGCCACGTACGAGGGCCAGATCGCCGCGAAGAGCTTCGCCGACACGTCCGATCGTGAGATCCACCACGTCGCGTTCGGAGGCGGCCTGCCGCAAACCGTCTCCGGATCGGTGTCGCAGACCGACGCCTGTGACACCCCCAGCAACTCGCTCACGGTGAATTCGGTCGCTGGCGTCACCTACCACTGGACGAGCGCAACCGTGCCGAGCGGTCAGACGACCGGCGCCGACTTCACCAGCTACAGCGGCTCGAACCTCGCTGCAGGCACGTACAGCTTCACCATCAGAGCCAACGGTGGTTACGCGCTCACGGGTGCAGGTTCCTACTCGCACACCTTCGCCGCGACCAGCACGTGTTCGACCACCGTCGAGGTGCCGGGTGACCCGACGGCGACCCCCGCGACCTGTGTCGCGGGCGTCGTCACCGGCGGATCGATCCTCGTCGGCCTGAAGAACGGCCTGATCTACACGATCGACGGGCCGAACGGATTCCACGTCGGCCCGGTCACGCAGCAGGAGAACGCGGCTGTCCCCGGCACCTACGCCGTCACCGTGAAGGCCGACGGCGGATTCGTGCTCGACACCACCGGCACGCACTACGTGCAGGATGGCGACACGGGCGTCTGGACCGAGACCGTGACGGTCGGGTCACCGGAGGGCTGCGGCCTCGTGACCCCGGAGCCGGCGACCGCCTCGCACCTGGTCGGCTGCACCACCGGCAGCTACACCCTGCCGAATGACAGCAACGTTGCCTGGTACGTCACCACGGGCACCGGCACGCCGCAGCTGACCGACGCGGGCAGCTACCCGGTGAATGACTCGGTGGCGGATGTCGCCATCCACGTCCAGGCCCGTCCTGCGAACGACACGATCGGGCTCACCGGCACGACCGAATGGGACTTCGCCTTCACGCAGCCGGCGGAGGGTTGCATCCCGACCCTGGCCGACCTTCCCACCGAGGTGGATCACACCGACGCGGTCTGCCAGGCCGACGGCAGCTCCACCGGAACGATCACGGTCGGACCCGCGGACTCGCTGCCCTTCGTGAATTACTTCATCGACGGGGTCCAGGTCTCCAGCGAGACCACCGTTCTGCCGGCCGGCACCTACCAGGTCACCGCCGCCGTCAACCAGGTGACGGCACCTGGCGACACGCTGACCGACAGCGGTCCCTGGTCGGTCACCATCGTCGCGGGCAGCGCCGTCGCCTGCGCCGACCTCACGACACTCGCCCTGACGGGCGGCAACTCGCTCGGGTGGGTCGCCCTCGCGGCCATCCTCCTGCTGCTGGGTCTCGGCCTGGTGATGATCCGCCTCGTGCGGATCCGTCGCCGCGGTCAGCACCTGGCCTGATCGAAGCCGGTGATGCTCCGCCCCAACCCGCCCTATGTCGGGGCGGAGCACCACCTTTCAGAGGGCATGAGCGCTCAGGCGCTCGACTCCCCCTGCTCGCTGAGGAGGTGATCTTCGGCTCCAGTCCCTAGCTGGATGCCGAAGATCGCCTTGAGCCCCGCCACGAACTCCGCCGTGCGGCCCTCGGCCGCCAGTTCGCGTGCCCGCACCGACGGGGTGTGGACGATGACGCCCGCGAGATGGCGGAGCGCTTGCTCCGTCGCCGGGTCGGCGCCGCGCTTGCGGGCGCGAGCCAGTTCGGCATCCAGGGCGTCCAGCACATGACGCCGGAGTGCGACGATCCCCGGAGCGGCCTCGCGTTCAGCGGTGTACTCCTCGACGGCGGAGCCGATCAGCGCGTGGGCGCCGGCATCGAGTTCCGGCAGCGGCGCGTGGAGTGCCAGCAGTTCCAGATCGAGGAGTTCGACGCCGGGCAGCAGCCCGACCGCGGGTTCCACGTTCCGCGGGAGCCCGAGGTCGATGATGAGCCGACGGGCGTCGTCGGGGATGTCGTCGGCTCCGACCGTGTACCGCGCGGTGCAGGTGATGACCAGGTCGGCATCCGCGATGGCGCGCGGCAGTTCGTGGTCCGCACGCACGCCGTAGCGGGCCGCGAAGGCATCGGCCCGACCGGTGGCCGAGTAGACCCGGATGTCGGAGGCGCCGCGGGCGCGGAGCGCCGCGATCGTGGTGGCGGCGTAGCGCCCGGTCCCGACCACCAGGATGCGCTCCTCGGCCCAGTCCGCGATCCGGCTGCCGGCGAGGTCGAGCGCCAGCCGTGCGACGGATCGACCGGCCCCGCCGAGATCGGTCGCTGCCCGCACATCGCGAGAGGTGCGCGCCGCACGCTGAAAGAGGCGCTCGAGCTCCGGGCTCGAGCTGCCCTCCGCCCGTGCTGCGGTGAGCGCGCGCTGTACCTGGCCGCTGATCTCGTCCTCACCGACGACCATCGACTCGAGGCCGGCGGTGACGGCGAAGAGGTGCTGGACGACCTCGGTGCCCGTGAGAGCGCGAGCCGTGGCCGCGAGCGCGCGGGCGTCGTCGCCGGTGGTCTCGGACAGGGCGGTCAGGACGGCGGATGCGGCATCCACATGGTCCTCGACGTCGAGGTAGGCATCGAAACGGTTGCACGTCGCCAGCACCACGGCCCCCGCGCACGCCCTCGGCGCGCGCTGCGATCGACGCCATCGATCCGAGACCGGTGGAGATGCGGTCGAGCAGATCGAAATCCGTGTCGAGATGACTGGCGGTCAGGCAGAACAACACGGCGTTCAGGTTACGCCGCTTGCGCTGCGCCTAGCCTGGACGGATGACCCTGCCCGACGGCCATCCGCTGGTCGACGGCCGTACCGCGCGGTCGCCACTGGTGCGGGCATACCGGGGCGACCGGCCCGAGCGACGGCCGGTCTGGTTCATGCGGCAGGCGGGTCGCTCCCTGCCCGAGTACCGCGAGCTGCGGGCCGGCGGCGACATGCTCGAGGCGTGCCTGACCCCGGACATCGCCGCCGAGATCACCCTCCAGCCGGTGCGCAGGCTCGGCGTGGATGCGGCGATCTTCTTCAGCGACATCGTCATCCCGCTCAAGTTGGCTGGAATCGACGTGCGGATCGTGCCCGGCCGTGGTCCGGTCATCGACTCGCCGGTCCGCACCGCATCGGACGTGCTGCGCCTGCCCCCGCTGCGCCCGGATGCCCTGGCTCCGATCGCAGCGGCCGTCGCGATCGCGATCGCCGAGCTCGGGTCGACGCCGCTGATCGGCTTCGGCGGCGCTCCGTTCACCCTGGCCTCCTATCTCGTCGAGGGCGGCCCCTCGAAGGATCAGCTGCGCACCCGCGCGATGATGACCGCCGACCCGCACGCCTGGGCCGGTCTGCTGAACTGGTGTGCCGACGTCACCGGCGCCTTCCTCCGCACCCAGGTGCTCGCCGGCGCCAGCGCCGCGCAGCTGTTCGACTCCTGGGTCGGATCACTCTCCCGCCGCGACTACCAGCGCCGCGTCGCCCCGCACTCTCGGCGTGCGCTGGACGCACTGCGCGGCCTCGACGTGCCGCGCGTGCATTTCGGGCTCGGCACGGGCGACATCCTCGATCTGCTTCCGGACATCGGTGCGACGGTCGTCGGCGTCGACTGGCGGCTACCACTGGGTGAGGCGAACCGGCGGCTCGGAGGGTCCGTGCCGCTGCAGGGCAACATCGATCCGGCTCTCCTCCTCACCCCCTGGCCGGCGATTGCGGCCCACGTGCGCTCGGTGCTCGAACAGGGCGCCGAGGCGCCGGCGCACGTCGTGAACCTGGGCCACGGCGTGCCGCCGGAGACCGATCCCGGCGTGCTGGCCCGCATCGTCGAACTCGTGCACGCCGAGGGCTGAGCGATGCCGGATTTCGACCACATCGTGGTCGGCGGGGGGATCGCGGGGATGGTCGCCGCGCGTCGACTCGCCCTCGGTGGCCGCCGCGTCGCTCTGCTGGAGTCGTCGGACCGGCTCGGCGGCCAGGTGGCGCGGCACACGGTCGCGGGGATCGAGGTGGACGCCGGCGCCGAGTCGTTCGCGACGCGCGGCGACACGGTGGCCCGCCTGCTGCGCGTCATCGGGCTCGGCGGCGATATCGTGTCGCCGGCGGAGGCTTCCGCCTGGCTGTACCGCTCGGACGGGTCCGCCATCGCGCTGCCCGCCACCAGCCTGCTCGGGGTGCCGGCGGTCCCGTTGGCCGCCGACGTGATCGCCGCGATCGGGCTGCGCGCCGCGTTCCGCGCCGAACTCGACGTGCTGCTACCCTCCCTCGTCGCGTCGAAGGCGACCTCATTCGGTGAGCTGGTGCGGCGTCGGATGGGCAGGGGTGTGGTCGACGGCCTGGTCGCCCCGGTGGTCCGTGGCGTCCACTCGATCTCCCCCGACGACCTCCCGGTCGAGCGGGCGGCTCCGGGATTGCGAGCCGGCCTGCTGCGAGAGGGGTCGCTGTCGCACGCGGTGGCGGGCATCCGGGGGCGGTCGGCAGCCGGATCGCAGGTGGCCGGCATCCGCGGGGGGATGTTTCGCCTGAGCGACGCCCTCGAGCACGAACTGCACCGCTTCGGCGTCGAGGTGCGAACCGGCCTCGGCCCGGTTCATGCCACCCCCGAAGGTGTCGGTGATCTGAGGGGAGACGTGGTGCTCGCTGCTTCGTCGGAGCGCGAGGGGCGGAAGGTGAGCCTGGTCACGCTGGCGGTCGAGCAGCCCGAACTGGATGCCGCTCCCCGCGGTACGGGCCTGCTCGTGGCGAGCGATGCCCCCGGTGTCCGCGCCCGCGCCCTCACACATCTGACCGCGAAATGGCCGTGGCTGCGCGAGGTCACGGGCGGAACGCATCTGCTGCGGCTGTCGTACGACGGCCACGATGCCGAATCGGAGTTGCGGGCGGCCGCGGAGCGCGACGCCGCGACCCTCCTCGGAACGCCACTCGGCCGGGTGCTCGACGGCGACGTCATCCGCTGGACGCGGGCTGTGCAGCGAGAACATGCCGTTGACGGAATGCACTCCATCGGCGAGGCTGAGTCGGGAACCGGACTGGCCGCCGTCATCGGATTCGCGGAGGAGAAGGCCGGGAATCTCCTGATTGGCAGCCCCACGGACCAGGGCTAGCCTGAGACGACGATCCGCCCACGAATGGAGCGCACCATGAAAGGCAAGATCCTCTTCGTCGCCGGCCTCGGCATCGGCTACGTGTTGGGCACCCGCGCCGGCCGCGAACGGTACGAGCAGTTGAAGCAGCAGGCGGCCCGCCTCTGGAACGACCCGCGCGTGCAGAAGCAGGTGGATGCGGCGTCCGACTTCGTGAAAGACAAGGCCCCCGACGTGGCCGAGTTCGTCAGCGGCGGTGCCAAGAAGGTCGTCGCGCAGGTCTCGGGCAAGAAGCCGGCCGCGAAGACGACCCGCAGCACATCGGCGCGTTCGGGCTCGGCATCCGCCAAGCCCACCAGCTGACCCGGGAGCACGGACCGCATGGTCGACACCTCGGGAGCGACCGCCAGAAAGCCGTCGCTCGTCAAGCTCCTGACCGACATCCCGTCGCTCGTCACGAGCCTCGTGCAGCGCGAGTTGGATCTGCTCAAGACCGAGCTCATCACGAAGCTCAAGGCGCTGGGCATCGGCGGCGGGTTGCTGTTCGGTGCCGTCGTGGTGCTCCTGTTCATGATCGGCACCTTGCTGACCGCGGCGATCCTCGCGCTCAGCCTGGTGCTGCCGGGCTGGCTCGCCGCGCTGATCGTGGCGGCGTTCCTGCTCATCGTGGCCGTGATCCTCGCCCTGATCGGATGGCGCATCCTCAAGCGCGGCATCCCGCCCATCCCCACCGAATCCATCGAGAGCCTCAAGTCGGACGTGCGCGCGGTCCGAGGGCTCGGAAAGCGCGGTACCGCATGACCGCCATCGACGACGCCCGCGACCGTGCGGCGGCCGCCCGGCACGATCTCGCCGATACCCTCGACGCGATCGAGGACAAGCTCAACGTGCCCAAGCGGATCCGCGCCCAGTGGGTCCGCAACCCGATCCCGGTCATCGTCGGCGGTGTGGTCGTGGTGGGGACGGTGGTCGGGTTGATCGCCTGGGCGGTCGTCGCCCGTCGCGACTGAGTCCGCTCGGCGACGCCACCTGAGTTTCTGCTGATTTCTCCCTCGGCGAGGGCCGGGGGAGGATGGACGGGTGCCCGGCTCATCCCCTGAGCCCGCGGCGTTCGCGCTGTGGGCGGTGTTCCGTCGCGATCCCGCCTGGACGGCGCCGGAGTCGCGGTCTATCGATGACGCCCTGACCGCGGTCTCCGCGCTCGCCGTCGAGATTCGCGGCTTCTACGACGTCTCGGGACTGCGAGCGGATGCCGACCTGCTCGTCTGGCTGACGGGGACGTCGGCTGCGTCCCTGCAGGCGGCCCTCCGCGAGTTGCGCCGAGCCGCGCCCTTCGCCTCCATGGCGCCGTCGTGGAACGCGCTCGGTGTGCATCGTGAGGCCGAGTTCAGCGCCGCGCACGCGCCGGCCTTCGCCCGGGGCCTGGCGCCGAAGGGCTGGGTCACGGTGTATCCGTTCGTCCGCAGCTATGACTGGTACCTGCTGCCCGACGAGGAGCGCCGCGGCATGCTCGGTGAGCACGGCCGCAAGGGCTCCGAATACCCTGCCGTGCAGGCGAACACGGTCGCGTCGTTCGCGCTGGGCGACTACGAGTGGATCCTCGCGCTCGAGGCCGACGACCCGCTTGCGCTCGTCGACCTCATGCGGCACCTGCGCAAGACGGATGCGCGCCGTCACGTGCGCGAGGAGATCCCGTTCTTCACCGGACGGCGAATCACGGCAGCCGAACTGGGCGAGGTCGTGCGGTGACGCAGATCACGAACGGCGCCGGCGTGCTCCACGTGGGAGTCCTCGATGCGACCCCGGCCGCGGCCTCCGGGCCGGAGCACGTCGAAGAGCCCACGCGTTACGACGCGATCGTGCTCGCGGGCTTCGGCGGTCCTGAGGGTCAGGATGACGTCATCCCGTTCCTGCGCAACGTCACGCGCGGCCGCGGCATCCCCGACGAGCGCCTCGAGGAGGTCGCCCATCACTACCGCCGCTTCGGCGGGGTGAGCCCGATCAATGCGCAGAACCAGGCCCTGAAGGCCGCGCTCGAAGCCGAGCTCGCGGAGCGCGGCATCGAATTGCCCGTGATCTGGGGCAATCGCAACTGGGATCCGTATCTGACCACCGCGGTGCAGGAGGCGCACGACCGCGGCTTCCGCACGATCCTGGGTCTCGCGACGAGCGCGTACAGCTCGTATTCGAGCTGCCGGCAGTACCGCGAGGACTTCGCCCGTGCGCTCGACGAGACCGGGCTCGCCGGCGCGGTCCGCATCGACAAGGTGCGGCAGTTCTTCGACCACCCGGGGTTCGTGGCGCCGTTCGTGGAGGGCGTGCGGGATGCCGTGGCCGAACTGGTCGAACGCGGGATCGCTGCCGGGGCGATCCGCGTGCTGTTCTCGACCCACAGCATCCCGACGGCGGATGCCGAACGAAGCGGCCCGCGGGACCGTGTTCTCGGTGAGGGCGGCGCGTATCCCGCGCAGCACCGGGCGGTGGCGGAGGTCGTGATGCGCGAGGCCGGCGTCCCGGCGGACGTCGCGTGGGAGCTCGTCTACCAGTCGCGATCCGGTCCCCCCACCCAGCCCTGGCTCGAGCCGGACGTCAACGACGTGATCGCGGGTCTGCCCGCGCAGGGAGTCGAGGCCGTGGTCATCGTGCCGCTCGGCTTCGTCAGCGATCACATGGAGGTGCTCTGGGATCTCGACACCGAGGCGATCGAGACGGCCGAGGAGCACGGGCTGGTCGCGGTGCGCACGCCAACGCCGGGCACCCATCCTGCGTACGTGCGCGGGCTCGTCGACCTCGTGCTCGAGCGTGTGAACGGCACTCCGGCCGCGGAACGCCCGCACGAGACCGCTCTCGGCCCCTGGTACGACGTGTGCCGACCCGGCTGCTGCGAGAACGCCCGACTCGGGTTCCGACCCGCGATCGCCGGGATCGCGCCATGACCGGGACGGCGGCCGGAATCCGGATCGGGGACGCGCGGCAGCGCACTCGCTCTGGCGCAGGCCGCGCCGATCGCCGAGAAGCTCGGCGCAGAGCTCGTCGTCATCCAGTCCGCTGGCGATCGATCCAGCGCCCCCCTGCCCACGCTCGGAGGCACGGGCGCGTTCGTGACGGCCCTGCGCGAGGCGCTGATCGCCGGGGAGGTGGATGCGCTCATCCACTCCTACAAGGATCTCCCGACCGCGCCGGCGGAGGGTCTCACGATCGCTGCCGTGCCCCGCCGCGGGGACGCCCGCGACGTGCTCAGCGCTCGCGACGGTCTGACCCTCGAGGGCCTCCAACCCGGCGCACGCGTCGGAACGGGGTCGCCGCGCCGGCGGGCTCAGTTGCTGTCCCGCCGTCCGGATCTCGAGGTCGTCGAGCTGCGCGGCAACGTCGACACCCGGCTCGGGCGGGTGGGGTCCGACGACGAGTCGCGCTTTCTCGACGGCGTCGTGCTCGCCGCGGCCGGCGTCGAACGACTCGGGCGGAGCGACGCGATCTCGGAGTACTTCGGGATCGACGGCTGGCCCACGGCGCCGGCGCAGGGGGCTCTCGCGGTCGAGACGCGCACCGCATCCGTGCCCGCGGGCATCGCCAAGCTCGAGCACAATCCGACCCGGATCACGGTCGACGCCGAGCGCGGCGTGCTCCAGCGCGCGGG
>JAJGRW010002615.1:0-11110 GCA_025461045.1 Carex parvula | reverse complement strand
TTTTCTAAGAACTGCAGGTGCAATAATTGATGTGTCTCATGAACACTAACCTTGAACATTGGTGAAGAAAAAGTATGATTTAGATTGATCGTGCTATGATATCCTTCAACCGAATCTTGTTTTTGAGTAGATGTGATCGAAGAATGTTTAACATTTGGCAGAGATTACTTTCTTGAGCAAATCAATGAGCTAATGAATGACACACTAATTATTTGTCTGAGTTGCAGGTTGAACTTAGTGAGAAAGAATCAGTTTTTGCAGCAGACATGAAGTCAGAAGACATAGAGGAATTTGGACGAGGGCCGCGTGCCACAGTCCTAGGACTTGGAAACTAGGGAAGTGGGTCAGATGAGACCAACGCGAGGTCCGCACAGCCGAGTGCACCAGACGGGACCGCGTCAAGACCCAGACAGAGAACCCAACTCCTGAACTCAAGCCTCTTCCCAACCTCAGGTATGAATTCCTTGGTCCAGATAACTCTTTTCCTATGATTGTCAATGCAGGTTTAAACCCCGATCAAACCGCCAAACTTCTGGAGAAGCTGAAGATTCACAAAGGCGCGATTGGGTACTTGATCAAGGATCTGAAAGGAATCGACCCATCCATTTGTTCACACAGAATCTTACTTGAAGATGATCACAAGCCATCCTGTTGAACACCAGCGACGACTCAACCCAAATTGAAAGAGGTAGTAAAAAAGAAATACTTAAACTTCTTGATGCAGGTATTATCTACCTGATTTCTGACAGCAAATGGGTGAGCCCTGTCCTTGTGGTGCCAACGAAAGGAGGCGCGACAGTGGTGAAGAATGAGAAGAATAAGCTCATCCAAACACATGTAGTTAATGGATACAGGATGTGTATCCACTACAGGAAGCTCAATGCAGCCACACGCAAGGATCACTTTCCGTTGCCATTTGTCGATCAACTCCTCGAAAGGCTTGCTAATCACTCTTATTTTTGTTATCGTGATGGTTATTCTGGTTTCTTTCAAATACCCATTCACCCACAAGACCAAGAAAAGACCACTTTTACTTGTCCAAATGGTACATTTGCATATCGTAGGATGTCCTTTGGTCTTTGTAATGCACCAGCACCTTTCAGAGAGCCATGCTGGCCATCTTTTCTGATTTATTGAGAATGAGGTTGAGGTCTTATGGCTGATTTTTCTGTGTATGGTGTGTGTTTTGGATTCTTGTTTGGCTACCTCTGTAAGATTTTGCAGAAGTGTGAAGATGTCAATCTGATTTTGAATTGGGAGAAGCGTCACTTCATGGTCCAGGAAGGTGTTGGTCCTAGGACATGTTGTGACCTCCAAAGGCATCGAAGTGGATAAGAAACTCGCAATCCCAACTTGTGTTAAAGGGGTTCGCAGGTTTCTAGGTCATGCGGGATTCTATCGTCGCTTCATCAAGGACTTTTCTAAAATTGCGAAACCATTGACCAATCTACTCATTAAAGATTCTGATTTTGTTTTCACTGATGATTGTGTCAAATCTTTTTGTAGTTTGAAGGAAGCCCTCATCTCAGCACCCATTTGCACCACCTGATTGGTCTCTTCCGTTCGAGATCATGTGCGATGCAAGTGACTATGCTGTAGGACCAGTTCTTGAGCAAAGGAAGGACAAGAAGCCGTCCGCCATTTACTATGCTAGCAAGGTGCTAGATCCAGCCCAGATGAACTACACAACCACCGAGAAGGAACTTCTTGCAATTGTGTTCGCTCTTGACAAGTTCAGATCGTATCTAGTTGGCTCGAAAATAGTTGTTTACTCCGATCATGCCGCACTCAGGTATTTGTTGAATAAACAAGATGCTAAACCTCATTTAATTAGATGGATTCTTCTTTTGCAGGAATTTGACATTGAAATTGGGGACAAAAAGGGAGTCGAAAACACCGTAGCTGACCACCTATCCCGACTTCATTGGGAGGAGGAGGACTCTGCCAAATTGCCGATCAATGACTCGTTCCCTGATGAACAACTCTTCTCAGTCTCAGCTCTGGACGCCTTTGACGTAGGTCGCATGACCAAGCACGCTGGCCGCGTGGCCACCCAGCTGCCTCCCTGGTATGCTGACATTGCAAACTACCTAGCTTCTGGAGTGCTACCTGATACCATGTCTTACCAGCAAAGGAAGAAGCTCAGATCGGATGCCAGGTATTATTTTTGGGATGAACTCTTTCTTTTCAAAATAGGTGTTGATGGCATTTTTTGACACTGTGTGCCATATGAGGAGACGCGCTCCATCCTTGAGCATTGCCATTCGTCCGCTTATGGGGGACACGCTTCATTCTCCAAGATAGCCACCAAGGTATTGCAATCTGGTTTCTTTTGGCCTTCTATTTCAGGGATGCAAGGACCTTAGTCATGGCTTGTGACAAGTGTCAACGGACCGGGAACATCACCAAACGCAATGAGATGCCTCTCAATTCCGTTCTTGAGGTAGAGGTCTTCGATGTGTGGGGTATTGATTTCTTGGTACAATTTCCATCCTCATGTGGGAATGAGTACATCCTGGTTGCCGTCGATTACGTGTCCAAATGGGTCGAAGCAGTGGCATGTCAAAAAGCAGACTTAAATGCAGTAAAGCAACTATTCAATGACATCATTTTTCCGCGCTTTGGAGTGGCCACGAGCTATTATCAGTGATGGAGGCAAGCACTTCATCAACCGCCAATTTAACAATCTCTTGAGCCGTCATGGAGTAACTCACAGGTAACTACTTCTTACCATCCTCAATCTAATGGAAAAGACTGTGGCAAGGACAAGGAAGGATTGGTCGCTGAAGTTGAATGATGCACTTTGGGCGTACCGCACCGCATTCAAGACACCGATTGGGATGAGCCCTTTCAAGCTGGTGTACGGGAAGCCGTGCCACCTACCTATAGAGATAGAGCATAAAGTATTTTGGGCCACGCGAGCCATCAACATGGACATGCTTGCAGCTGGAGAGAAGCGTATCCTCGACTTGCAGGAGTTGGAGGAAATGCGTTTACTCCTATGAGAATGCAAGGATTTACAAAGAAAGGACCAAACAGATCCATGACAAGCGTATCATGCCTCGCGAGTTTAAGGAAAGTGATCTTGTACTTTTGTTTAATTCTAGATTAAGACTCTTTCTAGGTAAACTCAAGTCTCGATGGTCCGGTCCATTTGTGGTAAAGGTGTACCATTTTGGTGCAATTGACATTGGAAATGAAGCATGTGGAACATTCAAGGTAAATGGTCAGCGTCTCAAGCACTATGTTGCTGATCATCCGTACCCACCACGGTTTGTTTAGGATCTCTCCTATCCTGCCGCATCAGAAACTTAGCGAAAGGTGGTCGAGCTTGACACCTAAAACAAGCGCTTCTTGGGAGGTAACCCAAGCCCCTTTTAATTTTCTTGCACTTAAAGTAATTTACTATTCCTTTCTGCATAATTTTCGTTTCTGTTGTTTGCATGCATATTTGTTTTTAGTTATTTTTGCATTTAGGAAAGTCAAAAGAGAGAACTACAGATTCAGTGCACCATGCGACCCGCTTGCGCGACGCAACCTGTGTAACAATCGACGCGACCCGTGTCATCGCCAACTGTCATAGCATTGAAGAGGCGCATCCATTACGGGCTGAACCGGCGCGACCTCTTCTACTTAAGTCCACCCCGCTTCACCCTTCTCCTTCCACAGCACACCCGACCTCTCAATCCTCTCAAACGTGACTCTAGTTAGACCCCGTAACGCTGAAACCCTAGCCGCAGCCACTCTCGCCGCTTAGCCCTTTCCACCATTCGCCGTTTCTCTCACCGTCGAGACCTCTCCACCGAGCACCACACTCCCTTTCTCAAAACTTGCCACCATACCGAGCCACAGCACAAACTCCTCTTCTCCTTCTCTTCCGTTGCCCCTGCCATTGCTGCGCCTCAAGCTCTTCCGACGCGCCCCGCATAACAATTCCACGCGCCCCGCGCCAGAGTCACGCGACCTGCTCCAGAACCCACGCAACCCGCATCAACCCCTTTCCAGAGCACTATGAACCGCGAGCGACGGACCAAGTACGCGCAAGAACGAGGGCAGGATGCTCTCAGTGCCCAGCAACAACCACCTGCGCGCACACCCTCTCCTTCTGGATCACAACCTGCGTCTGATTCGCCAAACAATGGTACTCCTTCTCACTCTTCTTCTCACACTTCATCTCACTCTCATTCTGGAGCAGAGTCACCACTCGTCGAGTTCTACGACTCCAAGGCTTCTCATCACTCGTCCAGTGCTTACACGGCTAGGGCGGATGATTACCCACCTCCACACTTCTCCATCGACTCCCGTCACATGTTCAACTGCTTTGAGATCCTGCGGTGAAGAAGCTTTGACAACACACGCCGGCTAGACTTCGACACCCTCCACTCGTTTGGGGTCGCAGAATAGTTCCTCCATCTTACAGGGCAGATCGGATTCACTCCTGCCTTCTGGGGTATCGCGCACGACTGCTACCAGGAGCTCACGCTTGAGTTCCTCTCTTCTCTACAGCTCAAGTGGGACCCTGAAAATCAGCCTTACATCAAGTTCCGGATGCGCAGTGGGACTTGGAGAGTTGGTGTTTCTACCCTTCGTGAGTGGTTTGGATTCCTGCCAGACCCTCAGACTGCCACTCTTGATTTTCGTGTGGGCATGGACAAGGACCATTTCTGGCGTTTAATCTCTGGGATGGATGTAGCCGCCAGCAACAATTTCCGGAGCCTCGCCATTCCTCACCCAGTCCTCGCTACATCCAGCGAGCCTTCACTGTTACCATCTTCACACGCGGCGAGACAGTTGCCCGTGCCAATGTAGAGGACCTCGCATTGATGGACCACATGCTCCGTCGAGACGAGGAGTTAGAGCGGCCAGATCTGATGCTCATTATGGTCCGTCATTGGCTCGCTCTCCAGAATTCCACGAGGATAAGGGGCATCAATACCATCGGTGCCTATGTCACCCACATTGCTGTTCAGCTTGGCGTATCGATCTCTGGTTTCACTCTCTCCACAGGCCCAATCATCATGGATGCGAAGGCCTACCGCCAGGCGACTTTCATCAGGATCCAGAGAGGCCCTGCCGGCCACCGCGACAGATTTTTGTGGCGCCTGACGAATGGGACTCTACACGAGTTACCTGTTCCAGCACCTATCTCATTCACAGATGAGAGCACTTGGCTCTTCACAGGACCTCAAGCACCGCCACCGCCACCTCCTGTTCAGGCCCATCCACCTTCTCCATATGCCATTGATGTCGATATGACCGAGGCACACCACTCTCCACCACAGTTCCATGCCTTCAGTTCTGCCGCACCTCCCTCCTATCCACCGCCGATACCCGACCCGACCATCTAGGATGTGTACACTCTCATGTATGACATGCGACGTGAGCAGGGTACAGTCCTTTATGATCTCCAGAGCTGGATGACAGCCATTGAGGAGCAGCTCCGCGCTTGGTGGCTTGATCCTCCCGCCGACGACTGATCAGGTTTGTTCTTCTCTTTCCCTAGCTTTATTTACTTTTTCTATCTTTCAGTCTTGAAGCATTGAGGACAATGCTCAGACTAAGCTTGGGGGGGAGACTTTTGACTTTTAGGACTTGTTTTCTTTTTATTTTAGGTCATATTTACTTTTACTTGCATTTATAGATGAAAAATTTACATGATTGCTTGAATTAGGGACTTTAATGAAAATTTTTGGTTGTGATTTAGATGACCTTGAGAAATTAGAACTAACCCCACAATTGATAAAAGAACTGATTAGGAAAGGGATGTTTTGAGAACTTGAGAAGAAGAAAACTTGAATTGCATCGAAAAACCATTTTGAAACCGAATTGTGCCTTTTAAATAGAGAAATGGGGATTTAAAATAAAGAAAGATTGGGATATCCATTGGTATGAATGAATACCATTGGATGTGTGTATTCATGGTGTATGCGAAAAATAAAAAGTGATGAAATAAATGAAAAGATGGAGAACATAAGAGTACTGGCAATAAGTCCAATTGGGCGCCTTTGAGCTCGTCTCCCAAACTTAGAAAAGAAAAAGAACTTTTGCATACATCAACACACGAAGTCCGCGACTTTCTGACCTAAGCTTGTTCCAAGCTTGGGGGAGCAAAAATAAAAATCACCACAAACGAGGGCATAGTTTCAGTAAAAGAATGAGAAATTGATCAATTCGGGTAATTAACTTTGCAAGTATTAAAAAAATATTTCAGAATTTGAAGTTTGATTAGTCAATTCGTGTGGTGAATCACAATTGATCAAGGAAAGTCCTAATTACACCAAAAAAATTCTCGAAGTTTTTGATTAAAGCAACTCATGTAAATTTTCACATTTAGGAACTCAATTTGCATTTAGGTAAGATTAGAGTCCAAATCGGTACCTAAGTATGGATCTTTGCTTGAGGACAACCAGATTTAAGCTTGGGGGAATTTGATGTCTCGATATTTGACCTATAAATTCGACCAATTCCTGTACCAAAATCTGTGTTTTAAACCACCAAATTGTGTCTATTTCATTGAATATCTATAGAATGTGGTACTGCTGCGTTTATATTCTCACTTAGCAGGAAACGAGCGAAATCAGGGAAGATTGCAAGTTCTGAGACCTTACACGAGGGCCGCGTCACATCCAAAGCGGCTGCATTAAACCCTGACGCGACCAAAGACGCGATCACTCCTTACCCATGCGAGAGACACAGACACGCGGGTCGCGTCACACCACACGCGGGTCGCGTCAGCCTATTCCGGAAGTAAAACAGAAAAGGAAACAGAGGCTCAATGAAGGAAAGGTCAGCCAGATTGGCTATATTACGGGATTCCTTGCTACAGAGGGGTATTCTATTCATTATTCTGCATTCTGAGAGAGCGAGAGACAGATTCCAGGGTTTGGACTTGACGGCTAGCTTGGAGACGAAGTTGAGAAGCGAAAGACGGAAGTTCTTCACGGATCTTCTTTGTATTTTGGGTTTTGTCATGGCTATTTCTTCTATCTTTTGTTTTGCTTTCTCTTTGACAATGTGTGAGTAGTTTACTTAGTTTCTAGGGTTAGGATGTAGTTTGATACTTTGTTTTGTATGCATGTTGTTTGAATCTGTGTTGAATGTTAGTGTTTAATTGTTTGAGTAGTATTTTTAATTGCTTTGTTGAAGTTGATTGAATAATTCTTGATTGTCTACTGTTAGATGTCCATAGCATCTTTTTTAGTAATTTGGCCCTGATGTTTCTCTCAACCAAACTTAGTATTTGAGGTAGGTTTACGAGCCGTGAGGCGAGACCAAATAGTAACTGAGAGGTGAACTTTTCCACTTATCGAGAGGTAGTGGTTACCTTTAGTAAACTGGACAATTAACTTAGATTAAAAACCTAAGAAGGTGAAATTGCATTTTCGATACCAAGTTTATTAAGCCAACAAACGAGAGTTGAGGTTTAGGAACACTAGGTTCGGTCAATGAATCCTTACACCAAAGATCAACGCAGAAACAGACATCTGCTGCATTCACTCGAGGTCCAAGCCGACCGCGTACGAGAGTACGCGGGTGGCGTGTTCCATGCGAGTCGCGTATGAAAGTACGCGGGTCGTATGTGGTACCGAGAGGCAGAGTTGAAGATGAAATCGAAAACCCTGAAAACGCTTTTCTCTATCTGATAAAAACCAAATTTTACTTTCTGTCATTTTAATTATATTTGTCATTGATTGAATTTAGGAAATTAAACAAACCAAATCAACCTTTTCCAACTTCTAGTACCTAATTAATTTAAGTAGAGTTCCAGATTAGATTTTGAACCGTCCTGTGGATCGATACCTGACTAGACTATACGACAGGATTGTGCACTTGCAGTCTTAGTCGGAAGTTAAATCAAGGTTTAAAAGCTAAAGCTTGCTGTAGTGAAACTTTGTGATACACTTTTGTGCGAACAATAATTAGCGTATTTATACTAAAATACGCTGAATTACTTGAAATTATGTTGAATTACACTATATTAAGTTAAATTACACTAAATTACACTACATTACGCAAAAATACGGTAAATTACGCTAAATTACATATGAATAGGAACGATATCTTCACTGCAAAGTCCAAAAGCACTGAAAATTTGAACCTTTTGTTTAAATTTTTTGAAAGATTCCTTCTTTCGATATGTAATTAGCCTATTTATACTAAATACGCTAAATACTTGAAATTATGTAAAATTACACTATATTAAGTTAGATTACACTAAATTAAATTACAATACGCTAAATTACAAATGAACGGGGACGATATCTTCACTGAAAATTTGAATTTTTTTGTTTAAATTAGTGATAGATTACTTCTTTTGATACATAATTTGCACATTTAAACTAAAATACGTTAAATTATTTGAAATTATGTTGAATTACACAATATTAAGGTAAATTACACTAAATTACATTACAATACGCTAAAATACGGTAAATTACGCTAAATTACAAAGAATAGGGATGATATCTTCACTGAAAATGCGAAAAACACTGAAAATTTGAATTTTTTTGTTGAAATTATTTGATAGATTACTTCTTTTGATATATAATTAGCATATTTATACTAAAATACACTAAATTACTTGAAATTATGTTGAATTACACTATATTAAGTTAAATTACACTAAATTACATTACATTACGCTAAAATATGGTAAATTACGCTAAATTACATACGAATAGGGACGATATCTTCACTGAAAAAGCAAAAAACACTGAAAATTTGAATTTTTTTGTTTAAATTATTTGATAGATTACTTCTTTTGATATATAATTAGCATATTTATACTAAAATATGCTAAATTACTTGAAATTATGTTCAATTACACTATATTAAGTTAAATTACACTAAATTACATTACATTACGCTAAAATACATTAAATTACGCTAAATTACATATGAATAGGGACGATATCTTCACTGAAAAGGTGAAAACACTGAATATTTGAATTTTTTTGTTTAAATTATTTGATAGATTATTTCTTTTGTTATATAATTAGCATATTTATACTAAAATACGCTAAATTACTTGAAATTATGTTGAATTACACTATATTAAGTTAAATTACACTAAATTACTTTACATTACGCTAAATTACATATGAACGGGGACGATATCTTCACTGTAATTTGAATTTTTTTTTGTTTAAATTATTTGATAGATTACTTCTTTTGATATATAATTAGCATATTTATACAAAAATACGCTAAATTACTTGAAATTATGTTGAATTACACTATATTAAGTTAAATTACACTTAATTACATTACATTACGCTAAAATACGGTAAATTACGCTAAATTACATATGAATAAGGGCGATATTGTTACGTCAAGAAATTTTAAACATTTAAAATTTTCAATGTTTAGAACATAATAGAAAATTTTATTGATGAACTAGGAGTTGGAAATTAAAACAATTATAATATTAGTCTGAAATTTCGAAACAGTTAGACTTAATCGAATTTTGAAATTTATATCTTATAACTTAAATTACATATATATATATAATATATATATATATATATGTATATGTGGAGTTCAATACATAATTTCTTCTTTTAGTAATAACAAACAAATGGAGGGTCTATTTAGCAAAATTTCCAAAGTACCCAAGCTCTCTCTCTTTCTCCCTTCTTTTCTCCCCTGTGAGGTCCGATCCCCTCCCCCTTGTGTGTGCTGCCCAAAGAAAGAGAAGGAGGAAAACCCCCTCTTCTCCCTCAAATTTCACCGAAACTCTTGAAAAATTTACGAGAGGAATGGAAATGGTGGTCTCTCTCTCCTTCTAGTAGCTGTTTAGCTCTCCAATCGGTATTTCCTTCTTCTCATCTTCTCTCAAAATCCGAAATTCATGGCACTTGTTTAGAGTTTCGATCAAATCTGAAAATTTTGTATAAGTTTTGAGTAATCCATCTTCATTAAGCTTCTATGTTGCTAATTTAGAAAATTCTTCCTCAATTTCATCTTAATTTGGTTTGATTGATCTAGGGTTTGGGTAATTGGGAGAATTGATTCGTGACCGACTTATTGCGGGCCGCAATAAGATCTTTTGTGGGCCGCAATGAGTGGAGGCAGTGAATTTGTCGCGCAGAAAAAAGAAAACTGTAGAGGTCATTGCGGGCCGCAATGAATGTGCAGGAAGGAAGAAAGCTCTGACTTGTTTTGTTTCGTTCCGCAATGAGTTTTATTTCGGGCCTCAACAACATTGACAGTTGCCCCAATCTTCGTGCTGACTTGCTACGAATCACCCGTTTTGCTCCGTTAAGCTTCAAACACTTGATTACCTGTAAAATAAACATAACTAGGGCAGTAACTTGAACTCTCGGACATTTCTAACCTAATCAAACCTAATATAGGGGTAAGCTCGGTTGAGCGGAAATTCGAGGGACCCTTCGAGACGTCCAAACCATAAGTGCGAAATACGTTCTTCATAATCAGGTGCGGGGTTCTTGGACTTGTTTGATGTTTCATTTCAGAAATTAAATTCTTATTTTCTGATTGTCATGTCGTTTATTGATTGTTGCATAATTTGAATTGTGTGAATCATGTGCATAAACCAATCTGGTTAAAACTGATTTGTTGTGAAAGGTAGATTTGCATATTCGTATGGTTGTCGATTGATGGTTCTTTTATTGTTCTATATGTGAAATGAATCTGCCAGGCTGACCATTGAGGTAGCTAAATAAGGTGACGGGACCTATCCGTTGACCTTTTGAATTTGCCAGGATGACCCATAGAGGTAGCTGGATAAGGTGACGGTGACCTATCCGTTGACCTGTTTCTGAATTTGCCCGGCTGACCCATGAGGTAGCTGGATAAGGTGACGGTGACCTATCCGTGACCTGTTCCTGAATTTTCCAGGCTAACCCATAGAGGTAGCTGGATAAGGTGACGGTGACCTATCCGTTGACCTGTTTATGAATTATTGCAAGGCTTTGAGCTGATTTTGATCCTGTCAAGGTTGAGCCGTATGGCTGACCTTGATTCCGTGTAATGCATTTGTAAGTCGAGCTGCATAGCTGACTTAGAACCAGACTTAGTAAATGGTTAAGCCAAAGCACTGCAGATGGGTGTCAGATAAAGGGTCCAGCTCGGGGGAACATCTGTAGGT